>JAXLNO010001639.1:71646-108339 GCA_038087875.1 Malacoraja senta | reverse complement strand
CTTGTGTCTAAAGGAGCAGGGGGTTTGGAGAGAAGGCAGGCACAGGATACTGAGTTGGATGATCAGCCATGATCATATTGAAAGCTCGAAGGGCCGAATGCCTAGTCGTGCACCTATTGTCTATGTTTCTATGGAGGGAAGGAATAGGCGACGTTTCGGGTCGAGGCCTTCTTCAGAGACCTTCTGCCAGGGTACGTCTGGCGAAAGATCGAGACAGGAAAATAAATTGCGCTTGCTGGTCCGTTGTGAGCGGAGGGGAGCAACACATCAGAGAACATTTCACCACAGGTTCCCATCAACAAAGCCCAGGCATTTCGGAAAACGTTCAAAGTGAATCAACGCAGCAAATGGCGTCTATTTATATCCCCACAAATAACACAATCTCAATTCAATTCAAGAAGAATTCCGAACGCATTATGTACACAGCCTGGGGAAATGCATCAGATAATCTACCTTGAATTACTTTCATTAAAGCCACGACCAGTTTTGAAATGTTATTGTGGGACAAATTTTTTTTTTAATCCGACATCCGCCCTTGTACACTGCCTCAACTTTCTACTGATGCTATTAATGATCAAAACTAAAAAATGCAAACCTGAAATACCTATTATGTTAGAGGCTTATCAGCTTCGGAAACGTGTATGAGGCATCGACAGAAGTAATGGATAACTCGAAATAGGACAGTTATTCTATTCAACCAGACCAGCACCTTGTATTATTTTCTCTATTCAAGAGTTGATAAGTGATAGGAGCAGAATTAGGCTGTTCGGACCACCGAGTCCACTCCGCCATTTAATCATGGCTCATCTATCTGTCGCTCTCAACCCCATTCTCCTGCTTTCTCTCCATAATCCCTGACCACCGTGCTAATCAAGAATCTATCAATCTCTGCCTTGAAAATATCCACTGACTTGGCCTCCACAGCCGTCTGTTGCAATGAACACTGCAGCTGGAGTCATACAGCGTGGAAACAGGTCCTTCAGCTCAACTTGCCCACGCCGACCAACATGTCCCATCTAAACTAGACCCACCCGCCTGCGTTTAACCATATCCCTCCAAACCTGTCCTATCCATGTACCTGTCTAATTCAGGGGTCGGCAACCTTGTTCTGCATTGGGGGGCATGACGCATGTCTGAGCTACAGCGACAGATTAGTCACTAATCTACAGCGGGCCACATGGAACCCACACCCATCCCGCCCCGGATGGCGGGCATCAAATCACGTGTTCGCAGAGGTAGACAAAAACGCTGGAGAAACTCAGCGGGTGAGGCAGCCTCGTGCAATCCTTGCATGTCTCACCCGCTGAGTTTCTCCAGCATTTTTTGTCTACCTTCGATTTTTCCGGCATCTGCAGTTCTTTCTTATAACGTGTTCACAGAAGGTGCGGGGCCGTGCCGGCGCTTTGCGCAGGATGCGGTACAGACAGAGCTCGGCGGCGCTGGATGATTACGGGGGAAAAAATACGCTTGCGAGCCGGATGATTGTGGGTTCCGGGCCGCATTCGGTCTCAACTACCTCCTCTGGCAACTCGTCCCGTACACCCTCCACCCTTTGTGTGAAAAAACATGACCCCTCAGATGCCTGTAAAATCTTTCCCCCCCTCACCTTAAACCTATGTCCTCTGGTCCTCAATTCCCCTACTCTGGGCAAGAGACCCTGTGTGTCCACCCGATCTATTCCTCTCATGATATTATACACCTCTATAAGATCTATGACCTATGTCCATATAACCATATAACCATATAACAAATTACAGCACGGAAACAGGCCATCTCGACCCTTCTAGTCCGTGCCGAACACGTATTCTCCCCTAGTCCCATATACCTGCGCTCAGACCATAACCCTCCATTCCTTTCCCGTCCATATAACTATCCAATTTATTTTTAAATGATAAAAACGAACCTGCCTCCACCACCTTCACTGGAAGCTCATTCCACACAGCCACCACTCTCTGAGTAAAGAAGTTCCCCCTCATGTTCCCCCTAAACTTCTGTCCCTTAATTCTCAAGTCATGTCCCCTTGTTTGAATCTTCCCTACTCTCAATGGGAAAAGCTTATCCACGTCAACTCTGTCTATCCCTCTCATCATTTTAAAGACCTCTATCAAGTCCCCCTTAACCTTCTGCGCTCCAAAGAATAAAGACCTATCTTGTTCAACCTTTCTCTGTAACTTAGTTGTTGAAACCCAGGCAACATTCTAGTAAATCTCCTCTGTACTCTCTCTATTTTGTTGACATCCTTCCTATAATTAGGCGACCAAAATTGTACGCCATACTCCAGAATTGGCCTCACCAATGCCTTGTACAATTTTAACATTACATGTCCTTGCTTGTTTGTGTGCAGACAGTTTATCATCTTAACAGGTTTGGTGTAATAAAAGTAAAAGATTCTGCTCTTTTTTCCATCATTTATCAGTGGTCGATTTGCTGCCTTACAGCGCTTGCAGCGCCAGAGACCCGGGTTCCAGCCCGACTACGGGTGCTGTCTGTACGGAGTTTGCACGTTCTCCCCGTGACCTGCGTGGGTTTTCTCCGAGATCTTCGGTTTTCCCCCCACACTCCGAAGACGTGCAGGTTTGTAGGTTAATTGGCTTTGGAATAAATGTAAACTGTCCCAAGTGGTGTGTAGGATGGTGGTAGTGTGCGGGGATCGCTGGTCGGCGCGGACTCGGTGGGCCGAAGGGCCTGTTTCCGCGCCGTATCTCTAAACTACACTGAACTAAACGTGCAATATAATGAGCGCTATTAGATGCAGTGTTCATTTTCACCATTGAAAACGGAACAATGTAATGCACCACCACATTATCGATGTCTCCAACGCTATAATTAGGGCTGTTGAGTGATGAAGATAATTAAGCTCAATTAATCATGCAATCATAAAAAATGTATTTGCGCGATAGTTGTAATTTTAATTACATTGTAATAATAACATAATGGTACAATTTCTGATCTATAGTAAATGAACCAGCTTGGAAGAAAGAGGGTGGAATGAAATGGATAATTTGATGGTGACGTTTCAGGTCAGACTGAAGAAGGGTCTCGACCCGAAACGTCACCTATTCCTTCGCTCCATAGATGCTGCCTCACCCGCTGAGTTTCTCCAGCATTTCTGTCTACCTTCGATTTTTTTCCAGCATCTGCAGTTCTTTCTTAAACAGCTTTTTGTGTCTATCTACTGTTTACTATCTACAGTTCCTTCCTAGAGGTCCAGAGGTCCAGAAGAGATACGAGCATAAGACCACACGGCATAGGAGCAGTATTGAACCATTCAGCCATCAGGTCTACTCGGCCTGCAGTCTGAAGAAGGGTTCCGACTGGAAAAATCATCCATTCCAGTTACTCCAGCAATTTTCTCTACCTTCGATTTTTCCAGCATCTGCAGTTCTTTCTTAAATAATTTGATGGAGTGAGAAAAAGGATGGGGGTTGGGAGGGGGGGGGGTGAACTGGGGGATAGGGAGTGGAGACAAGGGGTGGGAATTGTGGAAAGTGGAGTGGACAGATATTGAAGCTGAGGTGGGGGGGGAGCAGAGAGAGGCGGGGAGAGGGGCTGCAGAGAGGACGGACGTGTGGAGAAGGGGAATGGAATTGTAGGGAGTGAGGCTTCATAAGGCACTGGTCAGACTGCACTTCGTGAGTTCATAAGTAGGCAGGAGCAGAATTAGGCTGCTCCGCCCATCAACTCTGCTCCGCCCTTCAATCATGGCTGATCGGAGAACGGAGACGAGGAAACACTTTATCTCACAGAAAGTCATAAGTCTGTGGAATTCTCTTTCTCAGAGGGCGGTGGAGGCCGGTTCTCTGGATACTTTCAAGAGAGAGCTAGATAGGGCTCTTAAAGATAGCGGAGTCATCAGCTCCAAACTAAATATCGCCTTCCTCAACAACACTTCTATCGCTACCTTCAAGTCAGGCATTTTGTACGGGAGCGTATCCCAGAATTCATAGTCAAACCAAAAAGTCACATTCTTTATGATCTACTTCTCTCACAGCCTGACTCTAAACACTTGATCTCCCGCTTTGTCACTGCCTTTACGACACCAGTTGAAGCTGGTCATCTCAGGGAGGCCTGGGCTGCAGAATTGGGCACTCCTGTGTCAAATGAACTGTGGGAGGAAGGTTTGTCCGGTATACAGAGTTGCTCTATTAGTTCTAGATACAGATTAATTCAATTTAAAGTCTTGCATAGACTACATTATTCTAAAACCAAACTTAACAAGATTTTTGAATCGGTTTCCTTCATGTGTGACAGATGTGGTACTGCAGAAGGATCACTATCTCATTTATTTTGGCACTGTCCAGTATTAAGTAATTTCTGGAGTGACATATTTAACTGTCTTTCCAAACAATGTCGAATAAATATTCCGCCTGATTGTAATCTGGCTATTTTTGGTTGCTCTGACAATACAAGGGCCCTTCCTTCCCACCAGAAGCAGATTCTTAGAGCAGGTATGGTTGCAGCTAAAAAAAAGAATATGACTGAATTGGAAGTCCCCACTCTCCCCATGTTTTAAGAGGTGGCTCAACGAAATGCTTTCTATTGCTAAGATGGAAAAGATTTGTTTTAACAAAGGGAATTTACAAAATTATTTTTTGAAGGTGCGGAAACCATTTTTGATTTTGCTTGAAGAGGCATAATTGTCTGATCTGTTTATTTTGCTGCTGTGCTATGTCTTTCATCTGAGCGAACTTTGATTTTGCACTCTGATTGATATTCTGGCTGCCCCCCACTCATTTTTTTTTTCTTCCCCCCTTTAATTGGTGTTTTTTGTTTTCTGTCTATTGTGTGTTTGTTATGATAAAATTTGAAAAAAATGAAGCTGTACAATAATTGTATAATGGTAGATGGTAGATGGCGAGCGATTTATCCTTGTACAATTGCTTCCAATAAAAAGAAATAAATTGTTTTTTAAAAGAGGATATGGGGAGAAGGCAGGAACGGGGTACTGATTGTGGATGATCAGCCATGATCACATTGAATGGCGGTGCTGGCTCGAAGGGCCGAATGGCCTACTCCTGCACCTATTGTCTGTTGTCTATCAATCTTTCCCTCTTAACCCCATTCTCCTGCCTTGTCCCCTATAACTCCTGAACATCCATACTAATCAAGAATCTATCTATCTTAAAAATATCCATTGAAACATAGAAAAATAGGCGCAGGAGTAGGCCATTCGGCTGTTTGAGCCAGCACCGCCATTCAATGTGATCATGGCTGATCATCTAAAATCAGTACCCCGTTCCTGCTTTTTTCCTCATATCCCTTGATTCCGTTAGCCCTAAGAGCTAAATCTAACTCTGTCTTGAAAACATCCAGTGAATTGGCCTCCACAGCCTTCTGTGGCAGAGAATTCCACAGATTCTCCACCCTCAGACTAAAGAAATTCCTCCTCATCTCCTTCCTGAAGGAACATCCTTTTATTCTGAGGCTAGGGCCTCTGGGTCCTGGACTCTCCCACTAGTGGAAACATCCTCTCCACATCACTCTTTCCAGGCCTTTCACTATTCGGTAACCTTCAACCGAGGAGTTTTGTGAGCAGTTTCGGGCACCATATCTGAGGAAGGATGTGCTGGCTTTGGAGAGGGTCCAGAGGAGGCTTACGTGAAACCGCCTGGCGAGTAGGATAGAACGAATGTGAAAGGGTGACCGATGGTCGATGCGGACCCCGGTGGGCCGAAGGGCCCGTTTCCACGCTGCATCTCCGAAATGACCAAGACCCTGCTGGAAATGTCCTCAATCCCAGTGGGTAACCTCATTCTTTGACACCCAGAAGTATGGTATTAAACTTCACCTTAATAACAGCAATCAGCAATAGGAGATGAAAATAAAGTCTTCAAGTCAAACTGATAATTAAATAGCTGCAAGAATAGTTAACGGCTCAGCTCGCAACATTTGTTCTTGAAGTGAATGGCATTAAACACAATGCAAGTGGCAAGCAAATGAAAATAGAGCAACACTCATTTTGCTCTACAGTTTGCAGTGTGATTAGTTTAGTTTAGTTTAGTTTGGTTTCCTTCCGAGATACTGCATCCCCTGCTTCCAGATATCCGGCCTAAACACAAAGCCGTGTGTTTAATCTCTTGTTTCATTTACTGTAAATGTTTTCAAGAGAGAGTTAGATTTAGCTCCTAGGGCAAAAGGATCAAGGGATATGGGGAATAAATCAGGAACGAGTTCCTGATTTTAGATGATCAGCCCATGATCATATCGAATGGCGGTGCTGGCTCGAAGGGCCGAATGGCCTACTCCTGCACCTATTTTTGCTATGTTTCTATGTTGTATGTTCCTGTATTTAGAGATACAGCATGGAAACAGGCCCCTCGGCCCACCGAGTCCACGCTTCGGTTCCTATTAAGTCCTTTCCCTCTCACCTGACACCTATGACTCCCGATTCCCGATTCCCTAACTCTGGGTAAAAGACTGCATTTTTCCCGGTCTATACCCTTCATGAGCTTTCTACACCTCTAAAGGATCACCACTCATCTGCCTGTGTTGCAAGGAATAAAGTCCTAGTCTGATCAACCTCTCCCTAGAGCTCAGGCCCTCTGGTCCTCCAGATGCTCTGGTTTCCTCCCACATCCCAAAGACGTGCAGGTTTGCAGGTTAATTGGCTTCTGTAAATTGTCCCTAGCATTTAGGGAGTGGACGAGGAATTGGGATGACATCAAATTAATGTTTAGTTCAGTTTATTTTTAAAAGAAATCATCATGGTGGCCATATAATGTTGATCATTTCGGAGTAAGAAAATGTTTCTTGTTGCTGGATGACTAATGTGTGCAAATCGAAAGCTGCCCACATTATTCTCAAGCAATCTTTAGGCTATTTAATTAAAGACTTCACTCAAATGGCAGACGGAAATTTTCCACACACAGGTTTGTAAGTTAAATGTAGACTCGTGGAGACATATAGCGGGGGCGCAGGCCCTTCGGCCCATCGAGTCTGCTCCATCCATCAACCACCCGCTTCCACCCATCATATACTAACCCTGTTCTTATCATTTCCCTATGTTTTCATGAATTTTGTCCGGAATGGAAATCACCAGAATTAATAAGCGATGATTAAAAAAGTCAACTGCTTTAAATGCACCGTGCTGCAGCGGTAGAGCTGCTGCCTCAAGGTTCAGGGTTCGATCCTGACTACAGGTACTGTCTACGTATCTACACGTGGGTTTTCTCCGGCTGCTCCAGTTTCCTCCCACACTCCAAAGGCGTACAGGTTTGTAGGTTAATTGGCTTCAGAAAAAACACTTAAAATTCTTTAGAAACAGAGCAACATAGAAAGTAAGCGCAGGAGTAGGCCTTTCGGCCCTTCGAGCCAGCACCGCCATTCAATATGATCATGGCCGATCATCCTAAATCAGTGCCCCGTACCTGCTTTCTCCCCATATCCCTTGATTCCATTAGCCCTAAGAGTTATATCCAACTCTCTCTTGAATACATCCAGTGAATCGGCCTCCACTGACTTCTGTGGCAGAGAATTCCACAGATTCACAACTCTTTGGGTGAAAATGTTTTTCCTCATCTCAGTCCTAAATGGCCTACCCCTTATTCTTAAACTGTTATCCCTGGTTCAAGACTCTCCCTAACATCGGGAGCATTTTCCCTGCAATTTCCTGCACTATTCCTGTTTGTAGGATGGTGCTAGCGTGCGGGGTGATCGCTGGGTCGGTGAGGACACGGTGGGCCGAAAGGCCTGTTTCCCGCATTGTATTAATAATACAGGCAAAGGCCTGTATTATTCTCCACCACATTTTCTTCGGAATCTCGGAATGGAAATCACAAGAATTAATGAGCAAGTATAAAAGTTAGCTGGTATAAATGCACTGTTAAATATCAGGAGAATACCAACATTTTGGATGCCCCCAAAACACCTGTGTCAGAGGCCTTGCTGTTGAGATGTGCTGACTTGTATCAACCATGAGGTATCAACCAACTTCCTCACTCCCAAATAAGGGACAAAAGGTCAAAATACGGGACAAATTCCCGACGGCAATTCGTTGACCGTGGCTGGGTGAATGATGAGTTGGCCCGGGTGCTGGACCGCACACAAAGCCCAGCCGGCGGGTCAGCTGAGGAGTTTTGGCCCGGGCCACGCGACGTCGCGCGCAAAGTCCGGCACCCCATCCAACTCATGAACCGATGATCGGCCACGAGAAGGAGGGTGGTGGTGGTGTCGGCAGTAAGCGAAGGCCCGAAGGTCGGACAGCTGGCCGGGCTGCCGACCGACGGGGCCACGGGCGAGGCGCTGCTGCTGCTGCTGCTGCTGCTGCACTCCATGGGCTGCACCACGTCGGGACGGGTGAGGCGGGGCCGGACGCGGCGCTCCGACCCGACAGTCCCCTCGACCCGAGTAGCAGCAATCAAATACGGGACAAGGGCGGTCCCGTATGGGACAAACCAATTTAGCCCAATATATGGGATGTCCTGGCTAATACGGGACAGTTGGCAACCCTAATCAACCATTACCTTCCAAAAACCATGGCTTCTCGTTGCCATGGCTACAACATGAACAAAGCTCCCTTCCCTTTGATGTAGCTTACGAAAAAATAGTATTTACAGCTTAGTATAATTTAGTTAAGAGATACAGCGCAGAAACAGGCCCTTCGTTCCACCGAGTCCGCGTCGACCAGCGATCCCTGCACACAAACACTATCCCACACACACTGGGGACAATTTTACATTCACACCAAGCCAATTAACCTACAAACCTGCACGTCTTTGGAGTGTGGGAGGAAACCGGAGCACCAGGAGAAAACCCACGCAGGTCACGGGGAGAACGTACAAACTCCGTACAGACAGCACCCGTAGTCAGGATCGAACCTGGGTCTCGGGCACTGTGAGGCAGCAACTCTACCGCTGCGCCACCGTGCCGCCCATGAAATGTATGGAAGTATTTTGCACAAAGTCAATTTTCGTAAATCAGGTCATTTGTAATCCGGGGATCCCTGGACACAGGTCTCTGCAGAAGCTGGAATCTTGAACAAAACACCAAGAGCTTCCTCCTGTGTGTTTTGTACTTGATAGATTGGAAAACATTTCTGCTTCCATGTATAGCATTAATCAGCCTTTCTTTTAATTACAATTCCATTCCAAGGCCATGGTTAATGTTTGAAGGGTTTAGTTTAGTTTAGTTTTGAGATAGAGTGCGGAAACAGGCCCTTCGGCCCACTGTGTCCGCGCCGACCAGCGATAACTTGCACTATCCCACACGCACTACCGACAATTTACAGTCTTTACCGAAGCCAATTAACCTACAAACCTGTGCGTCTTTGGAGTGAGGGAGGAAACCGGAGCGCTCGGAGAAAACCCACATGGTCACTGTGAGAAAATACAAACTCCAACCAGACAGCACCCGTAGTCGGGATCGAACCCGGGTCTCTGGCGCTGTGAGGCAGCAACTCTACCGCTGCGCCACCCTGCCGCTCTAATTTAATTTTCATATGTTTTAAAAGATAAACTGCTTTTTGGATTCTGAAAATGCCACGATGTTATTTGAAGGTAGACAGACACAAAATGCTGGAGTAACTCAGCGGGACAGGCAGCATCTCTGGATGGACAGAATGGGTGACGTTTCAGGTCGAGATGCGACGTTTAGACTTGTCGACCCGAAAACGTCACCCAATCCTTCCCTCCAGAGACGCTGCCTGTCCCGCTGTGTTACTCCAGCATTTTGTGTATGCCTGCGGTGTAAACCAACACTTGCAGTTCCTTCCTACACATAGAGTCATAGAGTCTTCGAGGTGGTAAACAGCATAACACATGGTGTCATTAGAATTTTGGCTCGTTGGATTAACAGCCTGGCGATTAGGGTTGCTAACTTTCTCCAACTCCCTAATAAGGGACAAAAGGTCAAAATATGGGACAAATTCCCGATGGCAACTCGTCGACCCGGGTGGTGGACCGCACACAAAGCCCAGCCGGCGGGCCAGCTGAGGAGTTTTGGCCCGGGCTGCGCGACATTGCGCGCAAAGTCCGGCACCTCGTCCAACTTGTGAACCGATGATCGGCCATGAGAAGGAGGGATGGTGGTGGTGGTGTCGGCGGTGAGCGAAGGTCCGAAGGTCGGACAGCTGGCCGGGCTGCCGACCGACCGACGGGGCCACGGGCGAGGCGCTGCTGCTGCTGCTGCACTCCATGGGCTGCACTACGTCGGGACGGGTGAGGCGGGGCCGGACGCGGCGCTCCGACCCGACAGTCCCCTCGACCCGAGTAGTAGCAGTCAAATACGGGACAAGGGCGGTCCCGTATGGGACAAACCAATTTAGCCCAATATACGGGATTTCCCGGCTAATACGGGGCAGTTGCCAACACGACTGGTGACATAATCGTGATAGCACCATAAGCCTTGAAGATATTTACTTTGTAGAGCAGTGGATAGTGTGGGAATTTGATGCAGTTTGTTCGATAACACTGCTCTCTGTTTATGATTTGCAGTCTCCCAGATTAGATAAAGGTCAAATCTCTGTGGGAAATTGCTACTTGAAGCACTTAAATGTTAAGGGCATGCAGCTCTGGAATAAAATGAATATGATCTGTTTTGGCATTATTCTAACATTTTTGATATGCGTGATCAGTGTAGATCTTTTATAACACAACTATTGCTGCAGAAGGAGTATCATGCAAATCGCTCATAAAGCAGAAATGCTTTATTTATGAGGAAAAACTTTTTTCACCCAGAGAGTTGCGAATCTGTGGAATTCTCTGCCACAGAAGGCAGTGGAGGCCGATTCACTGGATGTTTTCAAGAGAGAGTTAGATTTAGCTCTTAGGGCTAACGGAATCAAAGGGATGTGGGAAGAAGGCGGGAACGGGGTACTGATTCTGGATGATCAGCCATGATCATATCAGTGCTGGCTCGAAGGGCCGAATGGCCGACTCCTGCACCTATTTTTCTATGTTTCTATGAAATGATCTATCTGATGCATTCCAAAATAAGACGTGTCTGTTATTGATGTTAGGGTTTAAGATGACGGTGTGAACCAAGCAGTCTGATTGAGAATTTCAGGTTTATATGCAAAATAAATCGCTGGTAGGGTGGCACGGTGGCGCAGTGGTCGAATTGCTGCCTCACAGCGCCAGAGCCGGGATTGCCAGGAGCAAAGAGGTCCATCTGCAGTTGTACAGGGCCCTAGTGAGACCACACCTGGAGTATTGTGTGCAGTTTTGGTCCCCTAATTTGAGGAAGGACATTCTTGCTATTGAGGGAGTGCAGCGTAGGTTTACAAGGTTAATTCTCGGGATGGCGGGACTGTCATATGCTGAGAGAATGGAGCGGCTGGGCTTGTACACTCTGGAGTTTAGAAGGATGAGAGGGTATCTTATTGAAACATATAAGATTGTTAAGGGCTTGGACACGCTAGAGGCAGGAAACATGTTCCCGATGTTGGGGGAGTCCAGAACCAGGGGCCACAGTTTAAGAATAAGGAGTAAGCCATTTAGAACGGAGACGAGGAAACACTTTTACACACAGAGAGTGGTGAGTCTGTGGAATTCTCTGCCTGAGAGGGTGGTGGAGGCCAGTTCTCTGGATACTTTTAAGAGAGAGCTAGTTATGGCTCTTGACTGTGGAGGCCTATATAGGCCAGACTATGGGTGGACAAGGGGATTATGGACTGGACTTTGTGCCTTCCCCCACAGTGGGAACCATTGTGGGGGGGTGTTTTTATGTTTTATGTTAAATTTCTTTAATGTTGTGTCTATTTGTGCTGCATAGCAAGAACAAATTTCACTACACCATTTGGTGTATGTGACAATAAAAATGTCCTTTGTCCTTTGTCCTTTGAAGATAGCGGAGTCAGGGGATATGGGGAGAAGGCAGGAACGGGGTACTAATTGGGGATGATCAGCCATGATCACATTGAATGGCGTGAAGGGCCGAATGGCCTATTCTTGCGCCTATTGTCTATTGATCCTGACTACGTGCGCTGCCTGTACGGAGTTTGCACGAGAAGGCAGGAACGGGGTACTGATAGATGATCAGCCATGATCACATTGAATAGCAGTGCTGGCTCGAAGGGCCAAATGGCCTACTCCTGCATTTATTGTCTATTGTCTATTGGTCGAATTGCTGCCTCACAGCGCCAGAGACCCGGGTTCGATCCCGACTACGTGTTGTGTCTGTACGGAGTTTGCACGTTCCCCCCGTGAACTGCGTGGGTTTTTCTCCGAGATCTTCGGTTTCCTCCCACACTGTAAAGACGTGCAAGTCTGTAAGTTAATTGGCTTGGTGTATATGTAGAAAAATCGTCCCCAGTGTGTGTAGGATAGTGTTAATGTGCGGGGGATCGGTGGTTGGCGCGGACTGGGTAGGCCGAAGGGCCTGTTTCCGCGCTGCATCTCTCATCTAGACTAGACAAAAACTTATAAACACTATTTAATTGCACTAACAACTGATCTGCCTTGCTCTGCAATGAACAGGATTATTTTCTCAAAGGGGGCAATAATCTGTGATGCTTTCTAGTATCTTGGCAACATGTCCCTGACAGGATGATTTACGAGCGATCGTATAGGACCGTGACATTATTTGCTGTAACTCCTGTATAACCTGGATTCACTGCCTGGTTCCCATTAGATTTGCATCATTATTTCAACTGATATGACCATCATTTATATCTAATAAGGATGACATCTTGATTTATGCTTCCCTGGCACATTTAAGCACCCCACCGCTTTCTGATCACTAGTTTGATTTAGTTTAGTTTAGAGATACACTGGGGACATTTTATTGTTAAAACATTTATACCAAGCCAAATAACCTACAAACCTGTACGTCACTGGAGGGTGGGAGGAAACCGAAGATCTCGGAGAAAACCCACGGGGAGAACGTGCAAACTCCGTACAGACTGCACCCGTAGTCGGGATCGAACGAGACTGCGTGGCACTGTAAGGCAGCAACTCTACCGCTGCGCCGCCGTGCTGCCCAGAAGCTCATTAGTGATAGGAGCAGAATTAGACCATTCGGCCCTTCTGCTTCACCATTCAATCATGCCTGATCCATCTCTCCCTCTCAACCCCGTTCTCCCGCCTTCTCCCCATAACCCCCTGGCAGTTTAATTTAGTTTAATTTAGTTTGGCGGAGGTTTCGTGGAGGAATTTTGAAACCCTGTCTTAACGCCAACACACGATCCAAACCAATAGGTTATATAATATGGTCCCAAGACAATTCATTGCAAGTTACGGATAAAGTCAAAGATTTAAATGGAAACAACGTGAAACTCCATAACAATTGATAGCTCCATTAATCAGAATTCCTTCGAGGCTGAGCAATGAAAAATCAACTCCTGAACTTATTCCTAATAAAATTTTACCCGGACTGCCAACTCAATGGTGGTACACCACAGGAGTAATTTCTTATGAGAAAAGCCAATTAATTACATTAAAAAGCGCAATTAACCCAATCTCAAGGTAGCATATTAATGTTGGGGAGAATAATCCCAGGACTGAGTGGGTTAACATATGATGAGCTTTTGCCAGCACTGGGCCTGCACTCGCTGGAGTTTAGAAGGGTGAGGGGGGACCTCATTGAAACTTACCGAATAGTGAAAGGCCTGGGTAGAGTGGATGTGGGGAGGATGTTTCCACTAGTGGGCGAGTCTAGGACCAGAAAGGAGGTGAGGAGGAATCTCTTTAGTCAGAGGGTGGTGAATCTGTGGAATTCTTTGCCACAGACGGCTGTGGAGGCCAAGTCAGTGGATATTAAGTTGGAGATTGACAGATTCTTTATTAGTACGGGTGTCAGGGGTTAGATTCAGATTCAGATTCAAACTTTATTGTCATTGTGCAGTGTACAATTTCAGAGACAACGAAATGCAGTTAGCATCTCACCCAGAAGGGCGAACACAGAATAATGAACAGTAAAATATATATATGTACATACAGTAGCTGTAGTGCAATTCTTCTGGGGGAAGGAGTGTCCGGGGTGGGGGTGACTGGCAATCAGCAAGGTGCAGTGTTGAGTAGTGTAACAGCCGCAGGGAAGAAGCTGTTCCTGAACCTGCTGGTTCGGCAACGGAGAGACCTGTAGCGCCTCCCGGATGGGAGGAGGGTAAACAGTCTGTGGTTGGGGTGAGAGCAGTCCTCGACGATGCTGCGCGCCCTTCGCAGACATCGCTTGCTCTGGACAGACTCAATGGAGGGGAGTGAGGAACCGGTGATGCGTTGGGCAGTTTTCACCACCCTCTCCAGTGCTTTCCGGTCGGAGACAGAGCCATACCATACTGTGATACAGTTGGTAAGGATGCTCTCGATGGTGCAGCGGTAGATGTTCACCAGAATCTGAGGAGACAGATGGACCTTCTTTAGTCTCCTCAGGAAGAAGAGACGCTGGTGAGCCTTCTTGACCAGTGTTGAGGTATTGTGGGTCCAAGAGAGGTCATCAGAGATGTTGACCCCCAGAAACCTGAAGCTGGAAACACGTTCCACCTCCGTCCCGTTAATGTGGATGGGGGTGTGCGTGCCGCCCCTAGACTTCCTGAAGTCTACAATGAGCTCCTTGGTCTTCTTGGAGTTAAGGGCCAGGTTGTTGTCAGCGCACCATGCTGCTAGGAGCTGGACCTCCTCCCTATAGGCCGACTCATCGTTGTCGCTGATGAGGCCAATCACCGTTGTATCATCTGCATACTTGATGATGGTGTTAGTACCATGTACAGGTGTGCAGTCGTAGGTGAAGAGGGAGTAGAGGAGGGGGCTCAGCACACAGCCCTGTGGAACGCTGGTGTTCAGGGTGAGGGTTGAAGAGGTGTGCTTGTCTAACCTAACAGACTGGGGTCTGTCAGTTAGAAAGTCCAGTATCCAGTTGCAGAGGGAGGGGAGTTTGCTGAGTTTGGTGATCAGTTTAGAGGGTATGATTGTGTTGAATGCTGAGCTATAGTCGATGAACAGCATTCTTACGTAGGTGTTTGTGTTGCCGAGGTGGGAGAGGGCAGAGTGAAGTGCCGTTGAGATGGCATCCTCCGTACTCCTGTTCTTGCGGTAGGCAAACTGATAGGGATCCAATGTGGGGAGGTAGGCAGCCTTTGAGGTGTGCCAGGTCCAGCCTCTCGAAGCACTTGGTGATGATGGGAGTAAGTGCAACTGGGCGGAAGTCGTTGAGGCTTGCCGCAGTGGAGTGTTTTGGAGGTGGATTTAAGGCACGTGGGCACAACTGCTTGGGCAAGTGACAGGTTGAAGATGTCAGTCCAGACGTCTGTCAGCTGCGCAGCACAGGCCCTGAGGACGCGCCCGGGGATGCCGTCAGGGCCAGCAGCCTTACGTGCATTAGTCCTACTCAGTGCCACGTACACGTCGTAGGGGGTGAGTGTGAGGGGCTGGTGATTGGCAGGGAGCACAGCCTTGATGGCCATCTCTAGATTGTCCCTGTCAAAGCAGCCATAAAAGTGGTTAAGCTCCTCAAGGAAGGAGGCGTTATGAGGAGAAGGCAGGAGAATGAGGGTGAGAGGGAAAGATGGATCAGCCATGATTGAATGGCGGAGTAGACTTGATGGGCCGAATGGCCTTATACTGCTCCAAGGACGTATGAACTTAATGCTCTTTTAGTTTATGTAGATTGTTTATTTACTAACCAATGTAGTGTTGTATCATCAGAAGTTCCGCCTACTACCATACTATTCATATTATCGCAACCCAACATGTGCAGACACTCTATGCCGCTGTACAGAAGAAGCAAACCGCTATAGTGTGTTATATGTGTTATTCAATAAATACCGTTCTACCAGACCTGTGAGTATGTGTGATTTGTTCAACAGTTTAGTTTAGAGATACAGTGTGGAAACAGGCCCTTCGGCCCACTGAGTCTTCACCAACCAGCGATCCCCGCACATTAACACTGTCCTACATGCACTCGGGACAATGTAACATTTACACCGAGCCAATTAACCTACAAACCTGTACGTCTTTGGAGTGCGGGACGGAAACCGAAGATCTCGGAGAAAACCCACGCGGGTCACGGGGAGAACGTACAAACTCCCTACAGACAGCACCCATAAAGGACTTACCGTGCTCTGTGGCAGCCGTTTACCTTCCTCTCCATCACGCAGATAGCGCTCCTCCGCTGTCCCTAGCCCCCACCTTTTTTTTTTTTTTTTGTGTGTGTGTGTGTGTGTGTGTGTGTGTGTGTGTGTGTGAGTGTGTGTGTGTGTGTGTGTGTGTGTGTGTGTGTGTGTGTGTGTGTGTGTGTGCGTGCGTGCGTGCGTGCGTGCGTGCGTGCGTGCGTGCGTGCGTGCGTGCGTGCGTGCGTGCGTGTGTGTGTGTGTGTGTTAGCAAAGATCTTATAGGATCTTTGATCAGTAGATGCAGCTCACGCTTCGGTCGAGGCTTTCCAGGCAAGTGACCAAAACCTCTGGTGACTCATGGAGAGTCAAGTCAAGTGAGTTTATTGTCATGTGTCCCTGGTAGGACAATTAAATTCTTGCTTTGCTTCAGCACAACAGAACATAGACTACAAGGCATTCTATAAATATATACACAATGGTCAATATACTGATAAAGTGCAAATAACAGTATTGGCTAGTAAAGTTCAGTGTTATGTCCGAGCCAGGTTTAATAGCCTGATGGCTGTGGGGAAGTAGCTGTTCCTCAACCTGGTCGTTGCAGTCTTCAGGCTCCTGTACCTTCTACCTGAAGGTAGTAGGGAGATGAGTGTGTGGCCAGGATGGTGTGGGTCCTTGATGATGCTGCCAGCCTTTTTGAGGCAGCGACTGTGGTAGATCCCCTCGATGGAAGGGAGGTCAGAGCCAATGATGGACTGGGCAGTGTTTACTACTTTTTGTAGTCTTTTCCTCTCCAGGGCGCTCAAGTTGCCGAACCAAGCCACGATGCAACCGGTCAGCATGCTCTCTACTGTGCACCTGTAGAAGTTAGAGAGAGTCCTCCTTGACAAACCGACTCTCCGTAATCTTCTCAGGAAGTAGAGGCGCTGATGTGCTTTCTTAATAATGGCATCATTGTTCTCGGACCAGGAAAGATCTTCAGAGATGTGCACGCCCAGGAATTTGAAGCTCTTGACCCTTTCAACCATCGACCCGTTGATATAAACGGGACTGTGGGTGCCCATCCTACTCCTTCCAAAGTCCACAATCAGTTCCTTGGTTTTGCTGGTGTTGAGGGCCAGGTTATTGTGCTGGCACCATATGGACAGTTGCTCGATCTCTCTTCTATACTCTGACTCATCCCCATCAGTGATACGTCCCACAACAGTGGTGTCGTCAGCGAACTTGATGATGGAGTTTGCACTATGACCGGCTACGCAGTCATGAGTATAGAGTGAGTACAGCAGGGGACTGAGCACGCAGCCTTGTGGTGCTCCCGTGCTGATTGTTATCGAGGCTGACACATTTCCACCAATACGAACAGACTGTGGTCTGAGAATGAGGAAGTCGAGGATCCAATTGCAGAGGGATGCGCAGAGACCCAGTTCTGCGAGTTTGGTAACCAGCTTGGAGGGGATGATTGTGTTAAATGCCGAGCTGTAATCGATGAATAACAGCCTGACATATGAGTTTTTGTTGTCCGAGTGGTCCAGAGCGGAGTGGAGAGCCAGCGAGATCGCATCCACCGTTGATCTGTTGTGGCGGTAAGCGAACTGCAGTGGGTCCAGGTTTTTGTCGAGGTAGGAGTTGATCTGCGTCATGATCAACCTCTCAAAGCACTTCATCACCACAGGCGTTAGTGCCACAGGTTGATAGTCATTGAGGCACGTTACTCTTACCTTACCGGAACCTCCGGGAACCTCACGGAAACCTTGGGTGGGGGCGCAAGGTCTCCAGAGGTTTCCGTTCAGGTTTCCGAAGTGGGACAGGGGCGGCAGCATCTCTACCACTGCGCCACGTGCCGCCCATCACAAGTTATTCATGCCGACTAACCGTGGAAAAGGTTGTGGTGATGTTTTTTTTTTTTAAAGTTAAGACATGGCGATGCAGAGTGCTCATTAAGGGCCTCACCCAATTCCTCGGCCTTAGCCAATAATTTCCTCCTTTCTCCTTGAGTAGTCCTACCATTTCCACTCGAAGACAAAGGAGAGGATTTATGTACAAACCCGGAGTCATAGAGTGATGCAGCGTGGAAACAGGCCCTTCAGCCCAACTTGCCCACACCGGCCAACATGCCCCATCTACACTAGTGTGCCTGCCTGCATTTGGCCCATATCCCTCCAAACCTGTCCTATCCATGTGCTTGTCCACATGTTTCTCAAACATTGCACTAGTACCTGCCTCAACTGTGCAAAGAACTATTGATACTGAGTCATTATATATCATAACAAGTACTTTAATTAGAATACATCCAGAGACCATCGAAATGAGTACTGTAGGCTCCGAGTCGTAAGTTGAACTAACTAACTTGGCTGCCCGCATGCCACCGGGTGGTAGTGTGGAAAACCTGACATGGATTATGGATCAGGTCAGCAACAAAACCAGACACGGATCAAATCAGCAATACTGTTTGATCTACATCAACCACTACCTCCGGCAGCTCGTATCATACACCCACCACCCTTTATGTAAAAATTTTACCCTTCAGGTTGCTATTAAATCTTTCCCCCCCTCATCCAAAATCTATATATCCTTAAAAATTTGCCCCTCTCACCTTAAGCGTATGCCCTCTAGTCTTTGGCATCTCCACTCTGGTAAAAGGTTCTGAATGTCTACTCTATTTATGTCTCTCATATACTTCGAAGGGATCAACCCTCAACTTCTGACATTCCAGAGAACACAATCCAAGTCTGTCCAACTGGTGTAAAATGTAAGGACACTCCGTCTTTCCCCCCTCATCTTAAATCAATCTCGCCTGCTTCTTGAAAGTTGCTTAAGTAAAACTTTACCAGCAAAGACTCGGGGTACAGAAAAATAATTCTCTTCATCCGTAGTTTGTGCGACTTCTTTTATTTTTTTTAATTTTATTTTTTAAATATTTTATTTATTAGAAGTAATGTACATTACAGTGATATCAGCCAAAAATAACATAATACATTTCCTGTACCACTTCTTGTTTTAAACTTTAAAAAGAAGAAGAATAGAGAGAGTTAGATAAGATAGTAAGTCCGTGAAAGGGTGATCAGGAGAAACCCGTAGAAACGCAAAACACGAGTTAAAAAGAAAACCAAAGGAAAAGAAAGAGAAAAATAGAAAACAGAAGATATAAGAAAGTAAAATAAGATAAAAGGGATGTACCTGCTTCGTATCTTTACACACCCCTCACCAGGTCCTGAATCCATATATTTTCAGTTGTGTTATAATAATAATAATAATAATCATTTTATTTACTGGCGCCTTTCTAAAACCCAAGGACACCTTACAATGCATAGAATCACAACAAAACAAAAAAAAAACACATAATCGGAATAAATTAAATAAAAAAAATAAAAATTAAAAAAATTAAAATAAAAAAAAACACCACAGTACACAAATCAAGGACAGAATTCAATTTCAAAAGCACCAAAAGAAAATAAGAAACACAATTTGAGGAGAGAGCAGCGGCGACCAATTCGCGCCAGCGTCCACTCTCCCCTCCGACCGCCATCTTGTACACGGACTGACAGGCACCCTATGCTTGTAATAAGTCGATAAATGGAGACCAAATCTTTTGGAAATGGTCTGATTTGCCTGCTAGGAGGAATCTCGTGTCTTCTAGGTGTAACATTTCGGACATATTTGAAATCCACATTTTTATCGTTGGTGTGGGAGCGTTTTTCCAGAATTTAAGTATAGGTTTTTTTGCCATTATTAAGCTGTAATTAAGGAAGCTCTTTTGGAACGAAGTCAGCTCAAAGCTGGCTTCCATTGTTCCGAAAATAATCTTCTGAGTAGGATCGTTCATAAGATCATAAGTTCATAATTGTGTTTCTTATTTTCTTTTTGTGCTTTTGAAATTGAATTCTGTCCTTGATTTGTGTACTGTGGTGTTTTTATATTTAATTTATTCCGATTATGTGTTTTGTATTTTTGTGGTTCTATGCCTTGTAAGGTGTCCTTGGGTTTTAGAAAGGCGCCAGTAAATAAAATGAATTATTATTATTATTATAATTGATAGGAGCAGAATTAGGCCATTCGGTCCATCAAGTCTACTCTGCCATTCAATCATGGCTGATCTATATCTCCCTCCTAACCCCATTCTCCTGCTTTTCTCCATAACCTCTGACACCCGTACTAATCATGAATCTATCTCTGCCTTAAAAATATCCATTGACTTGGCCTCCACAGCCGTCTGTGGCAAATAATTCCACAGATTCACCACCCTCTGACCAAAAAAAAATCCTCCTCATCTCCTTCCTGAAAGATCGTCCTTTAATTCTGAGCCTGTGACCTCTAGTCCTAGACTCTCCCACTAGTGGAAACATCCTCTCCACGTCCACTCTATCCAAGCCTTTCACTATTCTGTACGTATCAATGAGATATCCCCTCATCCTTCTAAACTCCAGCGAGTACAGGCCCAGTGCTGTCAAACGCTCATCATATGTTAACCTACTCATTCCTGGGATCATTCTTGTATACCTCCTTATCAGGCTTCTGAACGGTCCTTCCATAAGTTAGGGTACTGTCCGATTCACCTCTACCCCATTGCGGACATTGCATTTTGTCTCTGGAACTGGTGCGCTGCGACGTTTCGGGTCGACACCCTTCTTCAGACTGAAGAAGGCTATTTGTCCTGGCCATCTCACTCTTTCAGTCTGAAGAAGGGTCTCAACCCGAAACGTCACCCATCCATTCCTTCTCTCCAGAGATGCTGCCTGTCCCGCTGAGTTACTCCAGCATTTTGTGTCCATCTTCTTCCTACACATACTTATTGCTTAACACTGCTGCTGAATACTCGGTGGTATCCATTTTGACTGAGAAACGAATGTGAAGGATTGTGCTGGGGATTTCACATCGGTGCGACTGAGAGCACTTCAGCTGAAAACCAAGCAGCTGAAGCTAAATGCTTGGGATTACATCTCCAGTTTAATTCACTACAAATGTAACTCAATTCAGTTGATTGATTGTCGCTGGAAAAGTTACACAGGAGAGGCCAGCTACATTGGAACATAAATATACTCTGTGATTTATTCAATTGGATGCGTGACGACATCTCCCAGTGAATTAAGCCAAACGTTAGGTTGATCCAACAAGGAACGGCAGCCATTCCAGAGATGTTCACAGAGGTTGTAAGCACTGAATTAATCTGAAGATCTGAGAGAAAATAATACTCTGTAAACAAAATTTCATCTGTTTCATTCTGGCCTTCTCCATCTTTCAGTCTGTTCCGACTAGGGTAGCCAACTTTCTCAAAAAGGTCAAAATGCGGGACATATTCCGGAAGGCATTTCGTTGACCGACTCGGCCGTGGCTGGGTGAATGATGAGTTGGCCCGGGTGCTGGACTGTACACAAAGCCCAGCCGGCGGGCCAGCTGAGGAGATTTGGCCCGGGCCGCGCGACGTCGCGCGCAAAGTCTGGCTCCCCATCCAACTCATGAACCGATGGTCGGCCATGAGAAGGAGGGGGGGTGGTGGTGGTGTCGGCGGTAAGCGAAGGTCCGAAGGTCGGACAGCTGGCCGGGCTGCCGACCGACGGAGCCACGGGCGAGGCGCTGCTGCTGCTGCACTCCACGGGCTGCACTACGTCGGGACGGGTGAGGCGTGGCCGGATGTGGCGCTCCGACCCGACAGTCCCCTCGACCCAAGTAGTAGCAGTCAAATACGGGACAAGGGCGGTCCCGTACGGGTCAAACCAATTTAACCCAATATACGGGATGTCCCGGCTAATACAGGACAATTGGCAACACTAGTTCCAACCCGAAACCACCCCATATTTTTTTACATCTCACAGATGTTCTGGTTTCTTCTTCCCTCCCTGGGCTTTGTATCCTTAAGTACCTGCTCTTCCCAATCCTGAGAAAAGTCATTGAACTGAAGAGTTAATTCTCCTCCACGGCCTGTCGCTGCAGCCAAGCTCACTTGAGTGCCTCTGCTGTTGTAAAGGCCAGCTACAACAAGCACACGGACGCACGGTTGAACTAACTTGAAAGTCCAGCGTCTGGAAGAATATTGGATTTCAAGGCAAGGGCGGCACGGTGGCGCAGCGGTAGAGTTGCTGCCTCACATTAGGGAATAGGCCATTTAGAACAGAGATGAGGAAACGCTTCTTCACACGGAGGGTTGTGAATCTGTGGAATTCTCTGCCTCAGAAGGCTGTGGAGGCCAATTCTCTGAATACTTTCAAGGGAGTTAGATAAAGCTCTTAAAGATAGCGGAGTCAGGGGATATGGGGAGAAGGCAGGAACGAGGTACTGATTGGGGATGATCAGCCATGATCATATTGAATGGCGGTGCTGGCTCGAAGGGCCGAATGGCCTACTCCAGCACCTATTGTCTATTGTCTATTGTTTACAGCGCCAGAGACCTGGGTTCGATCCCGACTACGGGTGCTGTCTGTGCAGAGTTTGTACGTTCTCCCCGTGACCTGCGTGGGTTTTCTCCGAGATCTTCGGTTCCCTCCCACACCCCAATTGCTGAGAACTATATTCTCCACCCTGTATCTTCCCCATTGCTCTGCCTATTGTACTGGAGTTTGGCTTGATCGTATTAATGCATAATATTTGCTGGTTCGATTGGACAGCATGCAAAACAAAGCTTTTAATCTTGTTTAGTTTAGATTAGTTTAGTTTATTGTCAGGTGTACAGGGGTACAGTGAAAAGCTTTTGTTAGCGTGCTAACCAGCCAGTGGAAAGGCAATATATGATTACAATCGAGCCATTTACAGTATACCTTCACGCTGCCTCGGCAAGGCCAGCAGCATAATCAAGGACCAGTCGCACCCCGGCCACTCCCTCTTCTCCCCTCTCCCATCGGGCAAAAGGTACAGAAGTGTGAAAACGCACACCTCCAGATTCAAGGACAGTTTCTACCCAGCTGTTATCAGGCAACTGAATCATCCTACCACAACCAGAGAGCAGTGCTGAACTACTATCTCCCTCCTTGGAGACCCTCGGACTATCCTCGATCGGACTTTGCTGGACTTTATTTTGCACGAAACATTATTCACGTTATTCCCTTATCTTGTATCTATCTATACATTATAAATGGCTCAATTGTAATCATGTATTGTCTTTCTGCTGGCTGGTTAGCACGCAACAAAAGCTTTTCACTGTACATGTGACAATAAACTCGTTCCAACTCTCCTTTTCTCCAGAGATGCTGCCTGAGGCGCTGAGTTACTCCAGCACTTTGTGCCTGTCTACGGTATAAACCAGCATCTGCAGTTCCTTCCTGCACTATTCATGAAAAAATTAATGCCAGCCCTCAATGACAATACATAGAGTCAGAAATTCGATGGCACGGCATGAAATCTTTAAATCAAAAACAATTGCTTGGTATAATTAGGACGTCCGTGTGATTCACAGATTGGCTGATTGAAAGATACAGTATGGAAACAGGGCCATCAAATCAACATCTACTACTGATCACCAGTTTAGTTTAGTTTAGTTTAGTGATTCAGTGTGGAAACAGGCCCTTCGGCCCACCGAGTCTCCACCTACACATACTGGGGACAATTTACAATTTTACCAAGCCAATTAGCCAACAAGCCTAAGATAGGCACAAAAAGCTGGAGTAACACAGCGGGACAGGCAGCATCTCTGCAGAGAAGGAATGGGTGACGTTTCGGGTCGAGACCCTTCTTCAGACTGGTTAGGGGTAAGGGAAACGAGAGATATAGACGGTGATGTGGAGAGATAGAGGACAATGAATGAAAGATGTGCAAAAAAGTAACGATGATAAAGGAAACGGGCCATTGTTAGCCGTTTGTTGGGTGAAAATGAGAAGCTGGTGCGACTTGGGTGGGGGAGGGATAGAGAGAGAGGGAATGCCGGGGCTACCTGAAGTGAGAGAAAACAATATTCACACCACTGGGCTGTAAGCTGCCCAAACGGAATATGAGATGCTGTTCCTCCAATTTGCGTTTAGCCTCACTCTGACAATGGAGGAGACTGAGGACAGAAACATAGAAACTAGGTGCAGGAGTAGGCCATTCGGCCCTTCGAGCCTGCACCGCCATTCAATATGATCATGGCTGATCATCCAACTCAGTATCCTGTACCTGCCTTCTCTCCATACCCCCTGATCCCTTTAGCCACAAGGGCCACATCTAACTCCCTCTTAAATATAGCCAATGAACTGGCCTCAACTACCTTCTGTGGCAGAGAATTCCAGAGATTCACCACTCTCTGTGTGAAAAGATTTCCCCTTTATCCTTAAACTGTGACCACTTGTCCAGGACTTCCCCAACATCGGGAACAATCTTCCTGCATCTAGCCTGTCCAATCCCTTAAGAATTTAGTAAGTTTCTATAAGATCCCCCCTCAATCTTCTAAATTCTAGCGAGTACAAGCCGAGTCTATCCAGTCTTTCTTCATATGAAAGTCCTGACATCCCAGGAATCAGTCTGGTGAACATTCTCTGTACTCGCTCTATGGCAAGAATGTCTTTCCTCAGATTTGGAGACCAAAACTGTACGCAATGCTCCAGGTGTGGTCTCACCAAGACCCTGTACAACTGCAGTAGAACCTCCCTGCTCCTATACTCAAATCCTTTTGCTATGAATGCTAACATACCATTCGCTTTCTTCACTGCCTGCTGCACCTGCATGCCTACTTTCAATGACTGGTGTACCATGACACCCAGGTCTCGTTGCATCTCCCCTTTTCCTAATCGGCCACCATTCAGATAATAGTCTACTTTCCTGTTTTTGCCACCAAATTGGATAACCTCACATTTATCCACATTATACTGCATCTGCCATGCATTTGCCCACTCACCCAGCCTATCCAAGTCACCTTGCAGTCTCCTAGCATCCTCCTCACAGCTAACACTACCCCCCCAGCTTCGTGTCATCTGCAAACGTGGAGATGTTGCATTCAATTCCCTCGTCCAAATCATTAATATATATTATAAATAGCTGGGGTCCCAGCACTGAGCCTTGCGGTACCCCACTAGTCACTGCCTGCCATTCTGAAAAGGACCCGTTTACTCCTACTCTTTGCTTCCAGTTTGCCAGCCAGATCTCTATCCACATCAATACTGATCCCCCAATACCGTGTGCTTTAAGTTTGTATACTAATCTCTTATGTGGGACCTTGTCGAAAGCCTTCTGAAAGTCCAGATATAACACATCCACTGGTTCTCCCCTATCCACTCTACTAGTTACATCCTCAAAAAATTCTATAAGATTCGTCAGACATGATTTACCTTTCGTAAATCCATGCTGACTTTGTCCAATGATTTCACCACTTTCCAAATGTGCTGCTATCCCATCTTTAATAACTGACTCTAGCAGTTTCCCCACTACCGATGTTAGACTAACTGGTCTGTAATTCCCCGTTTTCTCTCTCCCTCCCTTTTTAAAAAGTGGGGTTACATTAGCTAACCTCCAATCCTCAGGAACTACTCCAGAATCTAAGGAGTTTTGAAAAATTATCACTAATGCATCCATTATTTCTGGGGCTACTTCCTTAAGTACTCTGGGATGCAGCCTATCTCGCCCTGGGGATTTATCGGCCTTTAATCCATTCAATTTACCTAACACCACTTCCCGGCTAACCTGGATTTCACTCAGTTCCTCCATCTCATTTGACCCGCGGTCCCCTGCTATTTCCGGCAGATTTTTTATGTCTTCCTTAGTGAAGACAGAACCAAAGTAGTTATTCAATTGGTCTGCTATGTCCTTGTTCCCCATGATCAATTCACCTGTTTCTGACTGCAAGGGACCTACATTTGTTTTAACTAATCTTTTTCTCTTCACATATTTATAAATACTTTTGCAGTCGGTTTTTATGTTCCCTGCCAGTTTTCTTTCATAATTTATTTTCCCTTCCCTAATTAAGCCCTTTGACCTCCTCTGCTGGAGTCTGAATTTCTCCCAGTCCTCTGGTATGCTGCTTTTTCTGGCTAATTTGTACGCTTCATCTTTTGTTATGATACTATCCCTGATTTCCCTTGTTATCCACGGATGCACTACCTTCCCTGATTTATTCTTTTGCCAAACGGGGATGAACAATTTTTGTAGTTCATCCATGCAGTCTTTAAATGCCTTCCATTGCATATCCACCGTCAACCCTTTAAGAATCAATGGTACACAAAAATGCTGGAGAAACTCAGCGGGTGCAGCAGCATCTATGGAGCGAAGGAAATAGGCAACATTTCGGGCCAAAATCCTTCTTCAGACTGACAGACTTTAAGAATCAATTGCCAGTCAATCTTGGCCAATTCACGTCTCATACCCTCAAAGTTACCTTTCTTTAAGTTCAGAACCCTTGTTTCTGAATTAACAATGTCACTCTCCATCCTAATGAAGAACTCAACCATATTATGGTCACTCTTGCCCAAGGGGCCACGCACAACAAGACTGCTAACTAACCGTTCCTCATTACTCAATACCAGTCTAGAATAGCCTGCTCTCTCGTTGGTTCCTCTACATGTTGGTTTAGAAAACTATCCCGCATACATTCCAAGAAATCCTCTTCCTCAGCACCCCTGCCAATTTGATTCACCCAATCTATATGTAGATTGTAGTCACCCATTATAACTGTTTTACCTTTGTTGCACGCATTTCTAATTTCCTGTTTGATGCCATTCCCAACTCCACTACTACTGCTAGGTGGCCTGTACACAACTCCCACCAGCGTTTTCTGTCCCTTAGTGTTTTTCGCAGCTCTACCCATATCGATTCCACATCCTCCAAGCTAATGTCCTTCCTTTCTATTGCGTTAATCTCCTCTCTAACCGGCAACGCTACCCCACCTCCTTTTCCTTTCTGTCTATCCCTCCTGAATATTGAATATCCCAGGATGTTCAGCTCCCAGCCTTGGTCACCCTGGAGCCATGTCTCCGTGATCCCAACTATATCATATTCATTAATAACTATCTGCACATTCAACTCATCCACCTTATTACGAATGCTCCTTGCATTGAGACACAAAGCCTTCAGGCTTGTTTTTACAACGCTCTTACCCCTTATACAATTATGTTGAAAAGTGGCTCTTTTTGATTTTTGCCCTGGATTTGTCTGCCTGCCACTTTTACTTTTCACCTTGCTACCTATTGCTTCTAACCTCATTTTACACCCCTCTGTCTCTCTGCTCACCCATTTAAGAACCCCACCACCTCTTATTCTCTGTTTATTATTGTTTTCTTCTTTCCCCCCTACATGTTGGGTCTGAATGCTTCCCTTCTCTGCTTCCTGCCTCACACACTGTCTACTAGTTTTCTCTATTTGAGTCCCCCCAACCATTCTAGTTTAAAGTCTCCCCAGTCGCCTTTGCAAATCTCCCCGCCAGGATATTGGTCCCCCTCGGGTTCAAGTGCAACCCGTCCTTTTTGTACAGGTCACACCTTCCACAAAAGAGGTCCCAATGATCCAGAAATTTGAATCCCTGCCCACTGCACCAGTCCTTCAGCCACGCATTTATCCTCCACCTCGCTCCATTCCTACTCTCACTGTCGCGTGGCACAGTGTGGGAATGGGAAGGAGAATTAAAATGTCCAGCAACCGGGAGATCAGGTTGGTTCACGCGGGCTGAGCGAAGGTGTTCCGCGAAACGTTCGCCCAGTCTGCGTTTGGTCTCGCCGATGTATAAGAGTCCACATCATTAACAACAGATACAGTAGATGAGGTTGGAGGAGGTGCAAGTGAACCTCTTCCTAACCTGAAAGGAGTGTCGGGGTCCATGGACAGAGTCGAGGTAGCAGGTATAATGACAGGTGTTGTTGCAGGGGAAGGTACCAGGGAGGGGGTGGTTTGGGTGGGAAGGGATGAGTTAACCAGGGAGTTGCGGAGGGAATGGTCTCTGTGGAAGGCAGAAAGGGTGGAGATGGGAACACGTGGCTAGTGGTGGGATCCTGTTGGAGGTGGTGGAAAATTCGGAGGATTATGTGTTGTATGCGAAGGCTGATGGGGTGGAAGGGAAGGACTAGGGGGACTCTGTCTCTATTGCGACTAGGGGGATGGGGAGTAAGGGCGGAGCTGCGGGGTACCAAGGAGACACGAGTGAGGGCCTCATCCATGATGGGAGGGGGGAACCCCCGTTCCCTAAAGAATGAGGACCTTCGGAAGGTCTAGTATGGAACACCTCATCTTGGGCGCAGATGCGGCGTAGACGGAGGAATGGGAGTAGGAGACAGAGTCTTTGCAGGAAGCAGGGTGGGAAGAAGTGTAGTCGAGATAGTTGTGGGCGTCAGTGGGTTTGTAATAGATGTCAGTCAATAGTCTATTTCCCGTGATGGAGACTGTGAGATCAAGAAAGGGGAGGGAGGTGTCGGAGATGGTCCAAGTAAATTTGGGTGCAGGATGAAAATTGGTGGTGAAGTTGATGAAGGCCACGAGTTCTGCATGGGTGCAGGGGGTAGCGCCGATGCAGTTATCAATGTAACGGAGATAGAGTTTGGGGATAGGGCCAGTGTCCGCCTGGAACAGGGGTTGTTCAACGTACCCTACAAAGAGGCAGGCATAGCTGGCCAACAAGCCTGTACGTCTTTGGAGTGTGTGTGTGTGTGTGTGTGTGTGTGAGTGTGGATATATATATACACAGACACACTCACACACTCTCTCACACACACACATATATATATATGCAGAAAGGAAATGCAGATGCTGGTTTAAATCGAAGGTAGACACAAAATGTTGGAGTAACTCAGCGGGACAGGCAGCATCTCTGGACAGAATAAATGGGTGACGTTTCGGGTCTGAAGAAGGGTCTCGACCCGAAACGTCACCCATTCCTTCTCTCCAGAGATGCTGCCTGTCCCGCTGAGTTACTCCAGCGTTTTGTGTGTGTATATATATATATACACACAAGAAATATACACAGATAACTAATATACTGTAAATACATATGCAGACAGACACACATACACATATATATATACTGCATACTGTATATATATATACACACACAAAAAAATATACACAGATAACTAATATACTGTAAATACATATGCAGACAGACACACACATACACATATACTGCATACTGTATATATATATATATATATATATATATATATATATAAACAGAATACAAATATCTATCTATCTGAGGAAGGACATTATAGCCATAGAGGGAGTACAGAGAAGGTTCACCAGACTGATTCCTGGGATGTCAGGTCTTTCATATGAAGAAAGACTGGATAGACTTGGCTTATACTCGCTAGAATTAGGAGATTGAGGGGGGATCTTATAGAAACGTACAAAATTCTTATGGGGTTGGACAGGCTAGATGCAGGAAGATTGTTCCCGATGTTGGGGAAGTCCAGGACAAGGGGTCACAGCTTAAGGATAAGGGGGAAATCCTTTAAGACCGAGATGAGAAAAAACTTTTTCACAGAGAGTGGTGAATCTCTGGAACTCTCTGCCACAGAGGGTAGTTGAGGCCAGTTCATTGGCTATATTTAAGAGGGAGTTAGATGTGGCCCTTGTGGCCAAAGGGATCAGGGGGTATGGAGAGAAGGCCGGTACGGGATACTGAGTTGGATGATCAGCCATGATCATATTGAATGGCGGTGCAGGCTCGAAGGGCCGAATGGCCTACTCCTGCACCTATTTTCTATGTATCTATGTATCTATACATACATACATACATGTAAAATTAAACAATAATAGTGCAAAAAGACAAAACCAATGCCCTCAAGAGTTCAGAGCTTATTTGGAATTACTAAACTGCAAATTCAGAAGTTGAACAAAAACTCTGACTGCACATCCAGATGAAATAGATATTCCATGTCCAACCCTCGTGAATTTAAATGCCATTTTAACGCATTGTTTTCATTCACCTCTCCTTTGAAGTTTACTTTAATAAGGACCCCGATGGGCCGGAGAGTACTGTAACCATCCCCACTTGGCCCGATTGTAGTCGCTTCCCAGGTCTCCTGAGCACGCCGGTGCCAATTGAAAATCCACTGAGTGGATATTTGTAATGCTTTTTTCCTTCTATCTTTCTTTTTCTATCTATATAAAAAAAAACACTAGAAGCAGAATTAATCGACAATTGACAATTATAATAATGTATGATTGATGTATGTGAAAAGTTTTTATTTCTATTATAATATGTTACCATACCTTATAATATGTTTGCTTCTAATAAAAATATTAAAAAAAAAAAAAGAGAATCCACTGAGTGAACACAAAAGCACTGAACTCACAGGACTGCCGCTGCCTCGTAAACAGCATGATTCACAAGCTAGCTTGGATATAAAGCAGCCGCTACATTTACCCGCGTCCCGCCATGGGTCCCTGGTGTTACAGTGCACAATACTAAATGCACCATCACATCAGTTTTCTTTTTTATTTGGCTAATTAACTCTTTGGAATCGGAGAAACATAGACAATAGGTGCGGGAGTAGGCCATTCGGCCCTTCGAGCAAGCACCGCCATTCAATGTGATCGTGGCTGATCATCCACAATCAGTACCCCTGTTCTTGCTTTCTCCCCGTATCCCTTGATTCCCCAAGAGCTAAATCTAACCGTCTCTTGAATACATCATGGTATTGTAAACATTATCAGGTAACTGAACCATCCCACCACAACCAGAGAGCAGCGCTGAACTACTATCTACCTCATTGGTGACCCTCGGACTATCCTTGATTGGACTTTGCCGGCTTTACTTTGCACTAAACGTCATTCCCTTTATCGGTATCTACACACTGTAAATGGCTCGGTTTGAATCAGGGATTGTCTTTCCGCTGAAGATAGGCACAAAATGTTGGAGTAACTCAGCGGGACAGGCAGCATCTCTGGAGAGAAGGAATGGGTGACGTTTCTTCAGACTTCAGAAGTCCGCTGACTGGTTGGCCCGCAACAAAAGCTTTTCACTGTACCTTGGTCTCCGTCGCGACCCCTGTAAACCGAAGGTAGACACAAAACGCTGGAGTAACTCAGCGGGTGAGGCAGCATCTCTGGAGAGAAGGAATGGGCGACGTTTTGGGTCGAGACCCTTCTTCAGTCTGATGTCAGGGGAGTGGGCAGAACAAAGCTGGAATGTACAGTGGCTTGCAAAAGTATTCATACCCCTTGAACTTTTCCACATTTTGTCACGTTACAACCACAAATGTAAATGCAGCTGTAATTGCAGCGAAAGGTGGTTCTACAAAGTATTGACTCAGGGGGGGCTGAATACTTTTGCACGCGACACGTTTCAGTTTTTTATTTGTAAAAAAATTTGAAAACCATGTATCATTTTCCTTCCACTTCACAATTATGCACCACTTTGTGTTGGTCTATCACATAAAATCCCAATAAAATACATTTACGTTTGTGGTTGTAACGTGACAAAATGTGGAAAAGTTCAAGGGGTATGAATACTTTTGCAAGCCACTGTAGGTGGAGACAGTAAGACTAGTGGGAGAACTGGGAAGGGGAAGGGGATGGAGAGAGAAAGCAAGGGCTATCTGAAGTTGGAGAAGTCAATGTTCATGCCGTTGGGTATGAACGCAAGCGAAATATGAGGTCCTGTTCCTCCATGATACATCTGCACTGGCATTCCATGTAGCGAAATATAGTTTTTAGACTTCAGCGATCACCCCGTACACCAACACTATCCTACACACACTAGGCCAATTTACAACTTTGCCAAAGCCAATTAACCTACAAACCTGCACGTCTAAGGAGTCCGAGAGGAAACCGGAGCACCCGGAGAAAACCCACGCGGGTCACGGGGAGAACGTGCAAACTCCGTACTGACAGCGCCCGTGGTCAGGATCGAACCTGTAAGCGCAGTAAGGCAGCAGCTCTACCGGTGCATCACTGTGCCGCCCCTTAGTTCTACTGCATTACGCAGCTGAGCAATGGTATTTTAAACTGCAAGCTGGCCAAGGATGCATGCATGCCCAGTGTTTGCCTGCAGCCATTCGCATTTTAAGATGCAGGCTGAGAATCAATGTTTGCAAATAAAGGTCATAAGTGATAGGAGTAGAATTAGGCCATTCGGCCCATCGAGTCTACTCGCCATTCAATCACGGCTGATCTATCTCTCCCTCCTAACCCCATTCTCCTGCCTTCTCCCCATAACCCCTGGCACCCGTACAGAGGTAAACAAAGAGGTTCTGAGACAGACGGCCCTGGATCAGAGAGCAGTCTAATGATAGATTTCTTGCATTAGTTTAGTTTAGAGATACAGCACGGAAACAGGCCCTTCGGCCCACCCAGTCCGCACCGACCAGCGATCCCTACACACTCACACTATCCTACACACACTGGGGACAATTTGCACCTACACCAAGTCAATTAACCTACAAACCTGCACGTCTTTGGAGTGCGGGAGGAAACAGAAGATCTTGGAGACAACCCGGAGAAAAACCCACGCGGGTTCACGGGGAGAACGTGCAAACTCCGTACAGACAGCACCCGTAATCGGGATCGAACCCGGGTCTTGGGCGCTGCAAGCGCTGTAAGGCAGCAACTCTACCGCTGCGCCACCCGTGACCGCCCGAATGACAACTTTGCACTGTTTTACAGATGTTTCTCAAGCTTCTGCAAAATGGCAACCATTTCACCACATCACTGGCCGAGATACGGTGAATATAAAATGCCTTGGCCATTCATCACATCGCGTCGCTTTGCCTTTGAACGCAGGGCATCATTAACCTTACATTAACGCACACGCTAGGAGATGATTATTGCACAAAACACGCTGCAGCAATTTCAGCGAGAGATATCGTGTCGCTGGTCGGATAAAAAGCATCTCGAATCCCATTAAGATCAGTTTCTGATTTCGGACAAACTTTGCCAGTAAGATTCTATTCTCGTTCTGCAGATGCATACCAACAACAAACAATGTCAGGCCGAAAAGGCATTTTGTTGAAATTGCAAACAGATATGAAAGTTACAGAAATAGACACAGATGTGTCGTGGAAAGCATTTTATCGAGATGCATCGCAGCTCAGTTTGGGAACAGCTCCATCCAGGACCGCATCGGATTGTGGACGCAGCCCAGACCATCACACAAACCAACCTCCCTTCCATTGACTCCCATCTGCACCTCACGCTGCCTCGGCAAGGCAGCAAGCAAACCAAGGATGAGTCTCACCCCGGCCACTCCCTCTTCTCCCCTCTCCCATCGGGCGAAAGGTACATAAGTGTGAAAACGCACACACCTCCAGATTCAGGGACAGTTTCTTCCCAGCTGTTATCAGGCAACTGAACCATCCTACCACAACTAGTGCTGAACTACTATCTACCTCATTGGTGACCCTCGGACTATCCTTGACCGGACTTTGCTGGCTTTACCTTGTACTAAATGTTATTCCCTTATCGTGTATCTATACACTGTGAATTGGCTCGATTGTAATCATGTATTGTCTTTCCGCTGACTTGGTTAGCATGCGACAAAAATCTTTTCACTGTACCTCGGTACACGTGACAATAAACTAGACTAAACTAAAACGATTGTATATACCCTGGGACCTATCTCCACCTCAGTTGATATGCAAATCTCCCCAAGGTACATTAAAGTTCAAAAAGAAAGAACTGCAGATGCGGGCTTACAAACAGAAAAGACACAAAGTGCTGGAGTAACTCAGCGGGTCCGGCAGCATCTCTGGAGAACGTGGATAGATGGCGTTTCGGGATGGGATTCCTCTTCAGACCCAAACGTCACCTATTCCCTTTCTCCAGAGATGCTGCCTGACCCCCTGAGTTACTCCAGCATTTTGTGTTTGTCCTCTTTAGATTAACATCTGTCTCTATCCATAAAGCAGGAAACATGTTCCCGATGTTGGGGGGGGTCCAAAACCAGTGGCCACAGTTTAAGAATAAGGGCTAAGCCATTTAAAACAGAGATGAGGAAACTTTTTTCACACAGAGAGGTGTGAGTCCGTGGAATTCTCTGCCTCAGAGGGCGGTGGAGGCCGGTTCTCTGGATACTTTCAAGGGAGAGCTAGATGGGGCTCTTAAAGATAGCAGATATGGGGAGAAGGCGGGAACGGGGTACTGATTGGGGATGATCAGCCATGATTACATGGAATGGCGGTGCTGGCTTGGAGGGCCTAATGGCCTACTCCTGCACCTATTTGTCTATTGTCAGTCCATCAGGGATCCTCCTTGCTGGCCTGATTTGTCCTGGGTTTTTCACGGATACTTTTTCCCGCTCTCCCACCTACAATCAGTCTGAAGAACGGTCCCGAAACATCATCTTTCCATGGTCTCCAGAGATGCTGACTCCTGCATTTGTGGCGATCTATGGGTTTCATGCAGTTTTCAGAGGCCCACACAGCGTAAATCAAGCAATTCGGACCAACCTGTGATATTCCTTGGAGACCTGAGGTCATCGTGGATGGGCTGACAGTGCATAGAGTCATACAGCACGGAAACAGGCCCTTCGGCCCAACTTGCCCATGACGACCAATATGCCCCAGCTGCACTCGTCCCACCTGCCCATTCTTGGCCCATACCCACGGATGCCAATAGGATTAACAAACTCATCAGGAAGGCTGGCTCCATCCTGGGGGGGCGGAGTTGGATTCACGGGAGGCGGTCTCGGAGGGAGGATGCTCCTCAAACTGCGGAGCATCCTGGACAACACAGCTCACCCCCTCCGTGACACGCTGGTCAACCTGAGGAACAGACTGGTTCCACCAAGATGCAGCACAGAACGCCACAGGAGATCCTTCTTCCCTGTGGCTATCAAAGTGTACAACTCCTCCCCCTTCTGTCGTGGGGTAGACTGAGACTGACTCCGCCCCCCCCTCTCCTCCCACCTCCCCAACCTTTGCACATCCCCAATCCTTTCCACTCGTCACTTTAATTTCATGTTTCATGTTTCACGTATCTTATTCATTCATTCATTCATTTATTCATTCATTCATTCATTCATTCATTCATTCATTCATTCAATCATTCGTCTTGTTGTGTTTACATAGAAACATAGAAACATAGAAAGTAGGTGCGAGAGTAGACCACCAGGCCCATCGAGCCCGCACCGCCATTCGCTCATGGCTGAACACTAAAACAGACACCCTTACACACAAACAGTAGACACAAGACACAGAACACAAGACACTACCCTCCCCTTTATATCGCTATCACCCCTCTCCACCCCAAGAACCGCGTGATCTCCTGGGGGAGGCAAAAAAACGGATAAAAACCCAGGTCCAATTCGGGAAAAAAATCCGGGAAATTCCTCTCCGACCCAATCCAGGCGATCGACACTTGTCCAGGAGATCACTCAGGTCTTACTATACTAAGCATACCTAAGTCCATATCCCTGCCCTCTCCCCGTAGCCCCTTATCCCCTTGGCAGCTAAAAAACCATCTATTTTAGACTTAAATATATTTAATGTTTCTGCTTCCACTGCTCCCTGGGGCAGTGAATTCCATAAATTAACCACCCTCTGGGTGAAGAAGTTCTTCCTCATCTCAGTTTTAAAAGAGCCCCCTCTTATTCTACAACTATGTCCCCTAGTTCTAGTTTCCCCGATCATTGGGAACATCCTCGGTGCATCCACCCGATCAAGGCCCCTCACGATCTTATATGTTTCAATGAGATCGCCTCTCATTCTTCTAAACTCCAAAGAGTAGAGTTCCAGCCTACTTAACCTTTCCCTCATATGTCAATCCCCTCATTGCAGGAATTAGACTGTTGGCAGACCAACTTCCCTCCAGGGGTAAACAAAGTTCTATCGTATCATATCGTATTGTCAACCTATCCTATCCAAGTACCTGTCCAATTGTCTCTTAAGCATTATGATAGTCCCTGCCACAACTACCTCCCCCCGACAGCTCAATCCATACACTCATCGAGCACCAAACGTGGCCTCGCCAACGTCATATACAACTGTCACATCACCTCCCAACTGCTCTACTTTGCAGAATGTCCTTCTGAAAGTCACCGTCATCTTCGTTGGAAACTCCACCATCATCCCACCCGATCAAAGCTGTCATTAAAAGCAGAGGATGTGATTTAATTTGCTTTCGAGTCATTATAGCTGGGGTGAAGGAAAGAGCGTTCACGTCGCGGCCCTGTTTCCACCGATCCTCCCACCACCACGCACAAGAAGCGAAGAAGCGACAAGACACACACCATCCTTCCCCACAAACTGGTGGACAAACTGGGGGACCTGGGACTTCCACACTTCCACCTGCATGTGGATCAATAGCTTCCTGTTGGGGTCGCAGTCAGAGAGTCAGAGTGGGCCATCACACATCCACGGCCCTCAGCCTCAGTACCGGCTCTCTCCGCAGGGCTGCGTGCTGAGCCCCCTGCTTTACACCATCTACACATATGACTGCACCCCCGCCCACCACAGTAAACACCATTGTCAAATTCGCGGATGACACCACGGTGGTGGGGCTCATCTCTGGGGGGGGATGAGTACGCCTACAGGGATGAGGTGGAGCAGCTGGACAGGGTGGTGTGGAGAGAATAACCTGCTCCTCAACACCTCAAAGACCAAGGAGCTCATAATAGACTACAGGAAGAAGAAAACGGACATTACACCACTAATCATCAGAGGGGACTGTGTGGAGAGGGTGGCAGATTTCCGCTTCCTGGGAATCCACATTGAGGAGGACCTGACATGGAGCGTGAACACCTCTGCGCTGCTGAAAAAGGTCCAGCAGAGACTGTACTTCCTGAGGGTGCTCAGGAAGAACAACATCACCCAGAGTTTCTGAAGAAGGGTTTCGGCCCGAAACGTTGCCTATTTCCTTCGCTCCATAGATGCTGCTGCACCCGCTGAGTTTCT
>JAXLNO010001639.1:45000-71446 GCA_038087875.1 Malacoraja senta | reverse complement strand
AACATTTTAATGCTCCGTGCATTTCCCTGCCATCCCACTGCTCCAGAAAATAGGATGCTGTCATCATTTTAAACGATGTGCCACCACGCACCTTGCCACTAACACGATGCGATGATCGTTCTTGCACCCTAAGGTGGCTCTAAGTCAAAGTCAATTTTATTCGGCACACGCACCCGAAGGTGCAGTGAAAGGAATTTGCCAGCAGCGATACACTTAAAAAGGACACACAATACGCAATAAGATTTAATAGACATCCACCACAGCGTTCTTCACTGTGGTGGAAGGTCAACAGGGTTCAGCTAGTCTGAACCCTGTTGACCTTCTGAACCCTGTCAGGGCTCAGCTACTCTGAAGATCTTTCCTGGTCCGAGAACAATGATGCCATTATTAAGAAAGCACATCAGCGCCTCTACTTCCTGAGAAGATTACGGAGAGTCGGTTTGTCAAGGAGGACTCTCTCTAACTTCTACAGGTGCACAGTAGAGAGCATGCTGACCGGTTGCATCGTGGCTTGGTTCGGCAACTTGAGTGCCCTGGAGAGGAAAAGACTACAAAAAGTAGTAAACACTGCCCAGTCCATCATCGGCTCTGACCTCCCTTCCATCGAGGGGATCTATCGCAGTCGCTGCCTCAAAAAGGCTGGCAGCATCATCAAGGACCCACACCATCCTGGCCACACACTCATCTCCCTACTACCTTCAGGTAGAAGGTACAGGAGCCTGAAGACTGCAACGACCAGGTTCAGGAACAGCTACTTCCCCACAGCCATCAGGCTATTAAACCTGGCTCGGACATAACACTGAACTTTACTAGCCAATACTGTTATTTGCACTTTATCAGGATATTGACCATTGTGTATATATTTATAGAATGCCTTGTAGTAAATGCCTACTATGTTCTGTTGTGCTGAAGCAAAGCAAGAATTTCATTGTCCTACCAGGGACACATGACAATAAACTCACTTGACTTGACTTGACTTGACTTGACTAGTCCTCCTCCTTGTTCACCCGTGGTCGGGGCCATAAAGTCCCCGGTATGTGGGTTGCGGAGGGTGTTGAAGCAAGAAACTGCAGGCGCAGGTTTACGCAAAAGGACACAGAGTGCTGGAGTAACTCAGCGGGTCAGGCAGCATCTCCGGAGACCAGGGATAGGTGGCGTTTTGTGTCAGGACCATTCTCCCCGACACGAAACGTCACATGGAACAGAGAACAGTGCAGTGTGGGGAAGGGAGCATCAGCCCTCAAGAAGGGTTTCGGCCCGAAACTTTGCCTATTTCCTTCGCTCCATAGATGCTGCTGCACCCGCTGAGTTTCTCCAGCATTTTTGTGTACCAGCCCCTCAACAATGTTTGTTGAAATAGGTGACGTTTCAGGTCAGGACACCTTTGTTTAGTTTGGTTTAGTTTTGAGAGACAGCGCGGAAACAGGCCCTTCGGCCCATCGAGTCCGCACCGGCCAGCCATCCCCGCACACTAACACTATCCTACACACACTAGGGACAATTTACACTAATACCAAGCCAATTAACCTGCAAACCTGCACGTCTTTGGAGTGTGGGAGGAAACCGAAGATCTCCGTACAGACAGCACCCGTAGTCGGGATCGAACCCTGGTCTCTGGCGCCGAAGGCGCTGTAAGGCAGCAACTCTAGCGCTGCGCCACCGCGCCGCCCATTTTGTGGCACAGTTGTCCATCAGTTCACAGATTTTCATTCAAGACAATAATTTACTGCAGTTTAGTTTAGAGATGTAGCATTGGAAACAGGCCCTTCGGCCCACCGAGCCCGCACTGACCATCGGTCATCTCGTACGCTAGTTCTATCCGACACACTCGAGGGGCTATTTACAGAAGCTAATTAACTTCCAAACCTCCACGTCTTTGGGATGTGGGAGGAAACCGGAGCACCCGGAGAAAACACACGCGGGTCACGGGGAGAACGTACAAACTCCACGCAGACAGCACCCGTAGTCAGGATCGAACCAGGGTCTCTGGCGCTGTGAGGCGGCAACTCGGCCGCTGTGCCTCCAAACCTTTCCCTTGCTAAAGGGGATGAATGAAGGATGAGTGCAAATGGGTGGTTAGTACAGACCCGGTGGGCTGAAGGGCCTGTTTCCATGCTGTATCTCTAAAATAAACTGCACTAATTTAATGTCTTGAATGAAAAATCTTCTCTGCCTCTCTGTCTCGCTGTAACTTTAATAACGATCCCAGTACCAGCCTGGAACAATCACTTGCCCTCCGGCTGTGGAACAAAGGGTCGACCACAACATTTGTCATGCCACAGGAGAGATATGACCTGGTATTTTGACCTGAAATATACTACCACAACCCTTGCTGTTACACAGAAGGCTCTCTCATTTCTTATTGATACTCCAGTGAGGATTTTTTGTTTTTTAAATCACCTACACAGCGAACTCGGAAACACTTTTAGTTTTAGTTCACTTTAGTTTAGAAACAGCCCTTCGGCCCACCAAGTCCACACCGATCAGCGATCCCCACACTCTGGCACTATCCTACACACACGAGGGACGATTACATTTTACCAAAGCCAATTAACCTACACACATCTACGTCTCTGGAGTGTGGGAGGAAACCGGAGCACCCGGAGAAAACCCACGCAGGTCACGGGGAGAACGTACAAACGGCGTACAGACAAGCACCCGCTGTCGGGATCGAACACCGGGTCTCTGGCGCCGTGAGGCAGCAACTCTACCGCTGCGCCACTGTGCCGCCCCTGAGTACTTAGTTCAGTGCGAGTGTGTGAACTGACTGGCTGGTATGTTGGAGCAGGCAAGAGTGAGGTGGGTGGACACAAAATGCTGGAGTAACTCAGCGGGACAGGCAGCATCATTGGAGAGAAGGAATGTGGGTGTTGTTTTGGGGACCAGACCCTTCTTCAGACTGAGAGTCAGGGGGGGAGGGAGACACGGAGATATGGAAGGTTATGGTGTGAAAACGTGAGATCAAAGGGGACGAAGGTCAAGGAAAATGTGGATGGATTATTGTTGGCTGAGGGGAAGGTGACAACGAGGCGTATGTTTTGTAATCAAACCATTACAAAGTATTAGATGAACCAGAAAGCATTTATTAAAACCCATGCAGTGAGAACAATACGTACTGTCACACTTATCGCATCAACTTTCAGACCAAGCTGATAAATGTCAATCCCAAGAAGCTACCATAACGCACTCATTCGTTTTATGTACAAAAATTCAAAAATTTTGGAATGAAATGTTTGAAATCTTTACAAAGTTATTTAAAACAAGACTAATACCCAAAGCAGAATGGATTATCTTCGGAATAACGGAAGATGGTCCAGAACTAAATGTGTTTCAAAAGAAACTAATGGACTATGGGTTAATAACTGGAAAAAAGCTAATTCTAAAATTTTGGAAGAAGGCTCCAATACCAACTATAAATATGTGGATTTCAAATATGTTTGAAACATTACACCTAGAAGAGATAAGACTCCTCCTAGCAGGTAAACCAGATCACTTCCACCTGACGTGGTCTGCATTTATAGAATTATTACAAACATAGGGTGCAAAAGTACTTAAAAAAAATTGAGGTCAGGTAAGGGGGGATGATAGTTGAAGAGTTGGTATGTCCCATTTACGTAATGCTCATAAAAATATTTGTTTCTCTCTTTTTCCTCTTTCTCTCTCTCTTTCTTTCCTAGGGTCTATTTCTTAACTCTTTTTCTTTTGTTTTTAATTTTGCTCTTTTTTGTTGTCACATTTTCTACACTTTCACTTTTTCCTTCACTTTCTTCTTTCTTTCAATCTTTTCATTTTCTAGTGTAAAAAATAAATGGAGTACATTAATTGTAAGAAGATATAAGTGACGAGTACTAATGTATGTGGTTGTAATGTAATGTACTTCTAATAAATAAAAATTAAAACAAATTTTTAAACCTTTCAGACCAAGCTAAGGAACCAGCAGGCTGTTATCAGTAACTGCAGTCCTACTCAAAACCCGGACTGGATTGCATGATGGAATGTGTATCATGTATAATATATGTGGGGAAGGCTATATTGATATATTAATATGGTTGATCTGCAGCGTACAGTCGGTAAAATGTAATCAGGAGAAGTGTGGAACTAGTCAAAGAGATAGGCAGTCAAGTCAAGTCAAGTTTATTCGTCACATACACATAGGAGATGTGTAGTGAAATGAAAAGTGGCAATGCTCACGGATTGTGCAAAAAATACTACAAAACAGAATGGAACAGAATCACATATTTACATATTACATATTTGTGGGAGGAAAAAAAAGAAAAGAAACAGCAATTTTAAAAAGACACCACACCACAGTAGATTGGTTCAGTAAAGTTAGTCCCTGGTGAGATCGGGGTTTACAGTCCTAATGGCCTCTGGGAAGAAACTCCTTCTCATCCTCTCCGTTCTCACAGCATGGCAACGGAGGCGTTTGCCTGACCGTAGCAGCTGGAACATTCCGTTGCTGGGGTGGAAGGGGTCCCCCATGATCTTGTTGCCTCTTGATTTGCACCTTCTGGTGTATAGTTCCTGCAGGGGGGCGAGTGTAGTTCCCACAGTGCGTTCGGCCGAACGCACCACTCTCTGCAGAGACTTCTTGTCCTGGGCAGAGCAGTTCCCAAACCAAATTGATAACCAAAAAGCGTGCAAAATGCAGCTATAAAATGGCGCAGGCTTAGGTGAGGTAGAAATAGGCCGTGCTCTAAGATAGATCCATTTCTCGCCCCCTCGTACAGACACACTTTAAATTACAAAGCAATTAAATGCGATTGTCTAAAGTGTTCCACTTCAAAGCCCCTCTGCTGCAGAAAGATTAAAGCATTGCAGCATAAATGTGACGTCAGGCCTTAAGCTGATTAAGCCTCTTCTCACAGCTGAAAGAAATATCTGTCACAAAAAAACACGAAACCATTGAAGCGATTCATTGAAGGGCTGCGTTAAGAAGGCGGCCGGTATCACCAAAGACTCCGACACCACCCTGGCCTTGCTCCCATTTCACCGCCCCTATGGGCGGCACGGCGGTAGAGTTGCTGCCTTACAGCGGCAGAGACCCGCGTTCGATCCCGACTGCGGGTGCTGCCTGTACGGAGTTTGTACGTCCTCCGAGATCTTTGTCTTCCTCTCACCCTCCAAAGACGTGCAGGTTTGTAGGTTAAATGGCTTGAGTAAAAATGGTAAATTGACCCTAGTGTGTGTAAAATAGTGATAGTGTACGGGGATCGTTGGTCGGCGCGGACTCGGTTGTTTCCGCGCTGTATCTCTAAACTAAACTAAAAAAGCATTATGAGTTCTAGGAGCAGAATACGGCTATTTGGCCCATCACATCTACTCCGCCATTCAATCGTGGCTGATCTATCTCTCCCTCTCAACCACATTCTCCTGCCTTCTCCCCATAACCCCTGACACCCGTACTAATACTTGGTATAAGTGTAAATTGTCCCTCGTGTGTGTGTGTGTGTAGGCTTGTGTCAATGTGCGGGGATCGTTGGCCGGTGCGGATTGTTTGGGCCGAAGGGCCCGTTTCCGCGCTGTATCTCTAAACTAAACTAAACTAAAGTGTGAAGAAGGTCTCTCCTCTTACAATCAGTCCGAGGATGCCTCCCGATTCGAAACGTCACCCATCCACGTCCTCCAGAGGAGAGGAATAGATCGGGTAGACGCACAGAGTCTCTTGCCCAGAGTAGGGGAATCGAGGAACAGAGGACATAGGTGCAAGGTGAAGGGGAAAAGATTTAATAGGAATCTGAGGGGTAACTTTGCAGTCTTCTTCGTTCCTGGGCATTAGGGTTGGTGAGCCAGGCCCTGATGCACCTTTGTATTCATCTGTCCGTTAGCATAGAAATATTAGCATCAAGGAAGCTGATATATCAATCTTTAAGATGACATTATTTGTTCAACTTTCCCAAACTCATTCATACACACACACACACCCACACACACACACACACACACTCACACACACACACTCAGTCAGGCACACACTCACTCACACACACACATGCCAGTCACATACACACACACACACACACACAGACATCCAGACACACACACTCACACCAGTCACACACAGAGTCAGACACAAACTCACACAATCACTCACACACACACAGTCACGCACACACACACACACACCTACAGTCACGCACACACACACACACACACAGCCATCCTGACACACACACAGTCACGGACATACATAGAGTCACACACACACACACACACACACCCATCCTGACACACACACACACACACTCACACACAGCCACACACACACACACACACACACAGCCATCCTGACACACATACTCACACACAGCCACACACACACACACACACACACACACACACACACACACACACACACACACACACACACACACACACACACACACATACACACACACCCATCCTGACACACACACAGTCACGGACATACACAGAGTCAGGCACACACACACTCATACACACACACACACACACCCATCTTGACACACACACACTCACACACAGCCAGACACACACACACTCACACACACACACACACACACACTCACACACTCACACACACACCCATCCTGACACACACACACTCACACACACTCACACACAGCCAGACACACACACACACACACACACACACACACACACACACACACACACACACACACACACACACACACACACACACACACACACACACACACACACACACAGCCACACGCATACAGGCACACACACACACACACACACACACACACACAGCCACACGCATACAGGCACACACACACAGCCCATCACACACACAGTCGGACACACTTACACACACACACACACACACACACCCATACTGACAAGTGCAATAGGGATCGATGTGAAAGGTGAGATGCGTAAGGAATTAAAAGTATTGTATATGAATGTGCGAAGTATAAGAAGTAAAGTAGATGAGCTTGAGGCTCAGTTAGAGGTTGGTAGATAGGACATTGTAGGGATTACTGAGACGTGGCTGCAGAAGGATCGGGCCTGGGAGCTTCATATTCAGGGTTATACATCCTATAGAAAGGACAGGCAGGTGGGCAGAGGAGGGGAATAAGCTCTGCTGGTGAGGGATGGAATTCAGTCCCTTGCGAGGGAAGACATAGGGACTGACGAGGTAGAGTAACTGTGGATTGAGTTGAGGAATTGTAAAGGCAAGAAGACACTAATTGCTGTTATTTACAGACCCCCAAATAGTAGCCCGGATGTAGGGTGTAAGTTGCAGCAGGAGTTAAAACTGGCATGTAACAAAGGTAATGCCACTGTGGTGATGGGGGATTTCAATATGCAGGTAGACTGGGAAAATCAGGTTGGTTCAGGACCCCAAGAAAGAGAGTTTGTAGAATGCCTCCGAGATGGATTCTTAGAGCAGCTTGTAATGGAGCCGACCAGAGAAAAGGCAATTCTGGATTTAGTGTTGTCCAATGAACCAGATATGATAAGCGAACTCGAGGTAAAGGAACCGCTTGGAGGTAGTGATCATAATATGATTAGTTTTAATTTGCAATTTGAGAAGGAGAAGGTTAAATCGGAAGTGGCAGTGATGCAGTTGAACAAAGGGGACTATGAAGGCATGAGAGGGGAGCTGGCCAAAGTAGATTGGAAAAGGATCCTAGCAGGAATGACGGTGGAACAGCAATGGCAGGAATTTCTGGGCATAATCCGGGAGACGCAGGATCATTTCATTCCAAAAAGGAAGAAAGATTCTAAGGGGAGTAGGAGGCAACCGTGGCTGACAAGAGAAGTTAGGGATAGAATAAAACTAAAAGAAAAGATGTATAACACAGCAAAGAGTAGCCGGAAGCCAGAGGATTGGGAAACTTTCATAGGACAACAGAGGGAAACAAAACAGGCAATACGGGCTGAAATGATGAAGTACGAGGGGAAGCTGGCCAGGAATATAAAGAAGGACAGTAAAAGCTTCTTTAGATATGTTGAGGGAAAAAGAGTAGCAAAGTCAAATGTGGGTCCCTTGAAGGCAGACACGGGTGAAATTATTATGGGCAACAAGGAAATGGCAGAAGAGTTGAATAGGTACTTCGGATCTGTCTTCACTAAGGAAGACACAAACAATCTCCCAGATGTACTGGAGGACAGAGGATCTAAGGGGGTAGAGGAACTGAAATAAATTTTCATTAGGCGAGAAATAGTATTGGGTAGGTTAATGGGACTGAAGGATGATAAATCCCCTGGGCCTGATGGTCTGCATCTCAGGGTCCTCAGGGAGTTGGCTTTAGAAATAGTGGACGCATTGGTGATCATTTTCCAATGTTCAATAGATTCAGGATCAGTTCCTGTGGATTGGAGGATAGCTAATGTTATCCCACTTTTCAAGAAAGGAGCGAGAGAGAAAACGGGGAATTATAGACCAGTTAGCCTGACTTCGGTGGTGGGAAAGATGCTGGAGTCAATTATTAAAGATGTAATAATGGGGCATTTGGATAGTAGTAAAAGGATCAGTCCAAGTCAACATGGATTTATGAAAGGGAAATCATGCTTGACTAATCTTCTGGAATTTTCTGAGGATGTGACAAGTAAAATGGATGAAGGGGTGCCAGTGGATGTAGTGTATCTAGACTTTCAGAAAGCCTTTGATAAGGTCCCGCACGGGAGACTGGTGACTAAAATTAGAGCACATGGTATTGGGGGTAGGGTGTTGACATGGATAGAAAATTGGTTGACAGACCGGAAGCAAAGAGTAGGAGTGAACGGGTCCTTTTCAGAATGGCAGGCAGTGGCGAGTGGAGTGCCGCAAGGCTCGGTGTTGGGGCCGCAACTATTTACCATATATATTAATGATTTGGGAAGAGGTAATTAGGAGCAACACTAGCAAGTTTGCGGATGACACAAAGCTGGGTGGCAGTGTGAGCTGTGAAGAGGATGTTAGGAGGTTGCAGGGTGACCTGGACAGGTTGAGCGAGTGGGCAGATGCGTGGCAGATGCAGTATAATATAGATAAATGTGAGGTTATCCACTTTAGCGGCAAAAACAAGGGGGCAGATTATTATCTCAATGGGGTTAGGTTAGGTAAGGAGGGGGTACAGCAAGACCTGGGTGTCCTTGTACACCGGTCACTGAAAGTCGGCGTGCAGGTACAGCAGGCAGTGAAGAAAGCTAATGGAATGTTGGCCTTCATGGAATGTTGGCCTTCATACAAGAGGATTTCAGTATAGGAGTAAAGAGGTTCTTCTGCAGTTGTATAGGGCTCTGGTGAGACCACATCTGGAGTATTGTGTACAGTTTTGGTCTCCTAATTTGAGGAAGGACATCCTTGTGATTGAGGCAGTGCAGCGTAGGTTCACGAGATTGATCCCTGGGATGGCGCGACTGTCATATGGGGAAAGATTGAAAAGACTAGGCTTGTATTTACTGGAGTTTAGAAGGATGAGGGGGGATCTTATAGAAACATATAAAATTATAAAAGGACTGGACAAGCTAGATGCAGGAAAAATGTTCCCAATGTTGGGCGAGTCCAGAACCAGGGGCCACAGTCTTAGAATAAAGGGGAGGTCATATAAGACTGAGGTGAGAAAAAACGTTTTCACCAAGAGAGTTGTGAATTTATGGAATTCCCTGCCACAGAGGGCAGTGGAAGCCAAATCACTGGATGGATTTAAGAGAGAGTTAGATAGAGCTCTTGGGGCTAGTGGAGTCAAGGGATATGGGGAGAAGGCAGGCACGGGTTATTGATAGGGGACGATCAGCCATGATCACAATGAATGGTGCTGGCTCGAAGGGCCGAATGGCCTCCTCCTGCACCTATTTTCTATGTTTCTATGTTTCTATGACACACACACACACTCACACACAGCCACACTCACACACAGCCACACACACACACAGCCACACACACACACACACAGTCAGACACACACACTCACACACACACACACACACACACACACACACACACACACACACACACACACACACACACACACACACAGCCACACACACACACAGCCCATTACACACACAGTCGGACACACACACTCACGCTCACGCACACAAACACAAACACAGAGCCAGACTCGAAATTCAGGTAACAGAGTTATAAACATACTGTACTTGGCGACGTTCCGGACAAAGGTTAGACTAGAATAGTTCATCACTTGGCTGAACGTTACCACCTGTTGCAAGAAGTATACAGAGAAATAGCAATTAAATTCACGTCAGCATTTCCTTCTTTGAAATAATTAAATCAATGATTATCGATCATAAATAAATATGACTAATAAATCTTTATTATCCTGCATTACGTTTATTTAGTTTAGTTTCACTGTTCCACTTTCTTCAACCAATACAGTCGTCAGAACGGCAATGATTATTTTTTTTCTTTAGCTCGTTCCCAAAATGGTGCAAATATTCTTTGAACGAGGAGAGAGTTTGACATTGATTCCGTGGCGGAGGCAGTGTGGCCTTGCAGTACAACCTGCATCTGATTAGCAAAGGAACCATTCCACTTGACCTTATCATTCCCAATAAAATTGCTCATTACTCATTAATCAGACTGCTCCCCTTCAGTTGTCTGGGCTGCCAATGGTGATTCGATTGGTTCAGGCCAAGTTGCCCCGAACCTTGTGAAGAGGAGAATCAGAAATATGGATTTCACTGACAAAAATTAGATTCATTTATTGTCACATCCACCAATTGGTGTGGTGAAATTTCACTGGCCAGATCAGTCATACAATTGAAAAAAGCAAAAACAGACTCAAAAAACACATTTTAACATAAACATCCATCACAGTGACTCCGACACATTCCTCACTGTGATGGAAGGCGAAATAAAGTTCCAAGTCCTTCTCTTGTTGTTCTTCCTTGGTCGGGGGCCTCGAGCCCCCCGTTGACGGGACGGTCTTGAGTCCCGTAGCCGGCGGTGTTTGGGCCCTCCGCGTCGAGGCGATCGGCTCCAGCATCGGGGGGGATGTCAGCTCCCCCCGCGCCGGGCGATCGAACCTCGCTTCGGGGCTGGACGAACCTTCTGCGGCGTTGGAGCTCCCGACTAGCCTCTCCCGAGACTGCAAGCCCTTGTTGGTAAGTCCGCAGGCTGCGGTGGGAGCGATCCCAGGCAAGGGATCCGCTCCGATGGTAAGTCCGCGCCCCGCGGTAGGGCTCACGACAGTCCGAGGCGGCTTCCAGCTCCAGCGATGGTCGGCCGCAGAGCCCGGAGAATGTGATCCGAAAATTGATCACATCTCCGGGAAGGTAAGCACCTGAAAAAAATAAAATAAAACTCCCCCCTCCCCCAACATAAAACAAACAGAACAATATTAAAACAAACTTTAAACAAACGCTAAAAATAACAAAAAGAATGAAAAAAACCAAACAGACTGACGGCGGGGCTGCCATCTCCATTCTCCGGCGCCCCCTATAAAAGTTGAAATTATACTCAACTTTTCACAGTGTGAAAAAGATACATAGATACATAGATACATAGAAAAATAGGGGCAGGAGTAGGCCATTCGGCCCTTCGAGCCTGCACCGCCATTCAATATGATCATGGGTCTATCCCAACGTTTAAGAAGCATTCGGACAAGTACATGGATAGGACAGGCTTGGAGGGATATAGACCAAACGTGGGCAGGTGGGACTAGTGAAGCTGGGACATGTTGGACGGATTGGGCTGTTTCCACGCTGTGTCACTCTATGACACTGCAGGGAAGGCGAGGAAATGGGAACAATTCTGCAGATCAGAACTGGAAGTGTGGAAGGCACCAACAGAGTTAAAGCGCTGGCTATTTTAAGCATGATACGACAAGTGGCAATTGTCTTCTGAGGAAATAGGTACACTAATTGCAGGTCTCTGAATGCTGTCTTTCCCTCAGCAAAGCAAGGGAACATTTTAATGCTCCGTGCATTTCCTGCCATCCCACTGCTCCAGAAAATAGGATGCTGTCATCATTTTAAACGATGTGCCACCAATGGCTGATCATCCAACTCAGTATCCCGTACCTGCCTTCTATCCATACCCCCTGATCCCTTTAGCCACAAGGGCCACATCTAACCCCCTCTGAAATATAGCCAATGAACTGGCCTCAACTACCCTCTGTGGCAGAGAGTTCCAGAGATTCACCACTCTCTGTGTGAAAACGTTTTTTCTCATCTCGGTCTTAAAGGCTTTCCCCCTTATCCTCATCGGGAACAATCTTCCTGCATCTAGCCTGTTGAACCCCATAAAAATGTTGTACGTTTCTATAAGATCCCCTCTCAATCTCCTAAATTCTAGCGAATATAAGCCGAGTCTATCCAGTCTTTCTTCATATGAAAGTCCTGACATCCCAGGAATCAGTCTGGTGAACCTTCTCTGCACTCCCTCTATGGCTATAATGTCCTTCCTCAGATTTGGAGACCAAAACTGTACGCAATACTCCAGGTGTGGTCTCACCAAGACCCTGTACAACTGCAGTAGAACCTCCCTGCTCCTATACTCAAATCCTTTTGCTATGAAAGCTAACATACCATTCGCTTTCTTCACTGCCTGCTGCACCTGCATGCCTACTTTCAATGACTGGTGTACCATGACACCCAGGTCTCGTTGCATCTCCCCTTTTCCTAATCGGCCACCATTTAGATAATAGTCTACTTTCCTGTTTTTGCCACCAAAGTGGATAACCTCACATTTATCCACATTATACTGCATCTGCCAAACATTTGCCCACTCACCCAGCCTATCCAAGTCACCTTGCAGTCTCCTAGCATCCTCCTCACAGCTAACACTGCCCCCCAGCTTAGTGTCATCCGCAAACTTGGAGATGTTGCCTTCAATTCCCTCATCCAGGTCATTAATATAAATTGTAAATAGCTGGGGTCCCAGCACTGAGCCTTGCGGTACCCCACTAGTCACTGCCTGCCATTGTGAAAAGGACCCGTTTACTCCTACTCTTTGCTTCCTGTTTGCCAGCCAGTTCTCTATCCACATCAATACTGAACCCCCAATACCATGTGCTTTAAGTTTGTATACTAATCTCTTATGTAGGGACCTTGTCGAAAGCCTTCTGAAAGTCCAGATACAACACATCCACTGGTTCTCCCCTATCCACTCTACTAGTTACATCCTCGAAAGATTCTATAAGATTCGTCAGACATGATTTACCTTTCGTAAATCCATGCTCACTTTGTCCAATGATTTCACCACTTTCCAAATGTGCTGCTATCCCATCTTTAATAACTGACTCTAGCAGTTTCCCCACTACCGATGTTAGACTAACTGGTCTGTAATTCCCCGTTTTCTCTCTCCCTCCCTTCTTAAAAAGTGGGGTTACGTTTGCTACCCTCCAATCCTCAGGAACTACTCCAGAATCTAAAGTGTTTTGAAAAATTATCACTAATGCATCCACTATTTCTGGAGCTACTTCCTTAAGTACTCTGGGATGCAGCTTATCTGGCCCTGGTGATTTATCGGCCTTTAATCCTTACTTTTCACCTTACTACCTATTGCTTCCGCCCGCATTTTACACCCCTCTGTTTCCCTGCTCACCCAATTAAGAACCCCACCACCTCTTATTCTCTGTTTATTATTGTTTTCTTCTTTCCCCCTTACATGTTGGGTCTGAGTGCTTCCCTTCTCTGCCTCCTGCCTCACACACTGTCTAATAGCTAGATGCGCTGGGACGCATCCTCAGCGATGTGGGGGTCATCGGGTGTTTCGGGTCCCACAACATCAGACCCCCTCGCCCAGGCGACCCAGCCGGGGTTGATCAGGCCCCGACTTGCGTCCCAGCAGCAACCGCCCACGGATCAGCCATCTTAATAACTACTCTGCAGGGGTTGGGAGACTCTAGTGCGTGGAGGGGACTGGGCTCTGTGGGGTGAGTCCTGGCCGGGCTCCTTCTGCGTCTCACCAGGTTCAAGGCCTGTGCACTGCACCTCTTGCTCCTTCTCCGAGCATTTCATTCTCGCCTGATGGGTTTTTAGGCCGCGGTGGTTCCATTAGGTGCCAGTGGCTGAGCCAGACTTCAGTGTGAAAAATATACATCTTCTAGATGCGCTGGGACGCATGAAATGGAATGAAATGCAAGGGGATTCGCGAAACATCCGCACATGGGCTCAGCACAATGTCCTCAGCTGCCTCGCAAGTCTTTTGTTAATTAGTTTTGGGGGGGGGACCTTGGCATCGTTGACATTTATTTAGTTGAGTTTTGTTTAAAGATACAGCGCGGAAACAAGGCCTTTCGGCCCACCGAGTCCGCGCCGACCAGCGATCCCCGCACACGAACACTAATCTACACACACTGAGGAAAATTCACCATTTTTACCAAAGCCAATTGACCTACAATCCTGTGCGTCTTTGGAGTGTGGGAGGAAACCGGAGCACCCGGAGAAAACCCACGTGGGTCACAGGGAGAACGTACAAGCTCCGTAAAGATTGAGCCCGTCAATAAATTAATAACCACAATTCTGGCGCAAGAAATTCCACAAAGTCCTGAGTTCAAACAAGAGACAGTCCATAGAATTTCATATTTGAGGTTCGTGTTGTGTTGTGTCGTGTTCAAGAGCCTGATGGTTATTGGGAAGAAGCTATTCTTCAACAGGGTGGTCACAATTTTCAGACATTGGAGATTTGACAAACAGGCCCTTCAGCCCACCAAGTCCGTGCCGACCAGCGATCACCCCGTACACTCGCACAATCCGACACACACTCGGCACAATTCACAATTTTACCGAAGCCAATTAACCTACAAACCTGTGCGTCTTTGGAGCGTGGGGGGATACCGGAACACCCGGTGAAAACCCACGCGGTTACGGGGATAACGTACAAAGATCGCGCCCGTAGTCAGGTTCGAACCTGGGTCTCTGCCGCTGTGATTTATTGTCCATTCCTAGTTGCCTTGAAGAAAATAGCGGTCAGCCTCCTTCAGGAATCGCTGCAGTTTAGTTTAGTTTAAAGATACCGCATGAAAACGGGCCCTTCGGCCCACCGAATCCACGCTGACCATCGATCACCTGTTCACGCTAGTTTTATGTTATCCCACTTTCTCATCCACTCCCTGCACGCCAGGGGAAATTTTACCGAGGGCCAATTAACCTACAAACCCGCTCGTCTTTGTGGTGTGGGAGGACTCTTCTCTCACAGAGAGTTGTGAGTCTGTGGAATTCTCTGCCTCAGAGGGCGGTGGAGGCAGGTTCTCTGGATGCTTTCAAGAGAGAGCGAGATAGGGCTCTTAAAAATAGCGGAGTCAAGGAATATGGGGAGAAGGCAGGAACGGGGTACTGATTGTGGATGATCAGCCATGATCACATTGAATGGCGGTGCTGGCTCGAAGGGCCGAATGGCCTACTCCTGCACCTCTTGTCTATTGTCTATTGAAACCGGTGGAAACCCACGGGGTCACAGGGAGAACGTGCAAACTCCACACACAGGCAGCACCCGAGAGGGCAGGATCGAACCCGGGGACCCTGGCGCTCTCAGTCAGCTGGTGGAGTTGAACCTGCAGTGCTTGTGGAATCGTAGAGATATACAGGAGAGAAACAGGCCCTTTGGCCCATATGTCACCCATTCCTTCGACCCAGAGATGCTGTCTGACCCGCTGAGTTACTCCAGCCTTTTGTGTCTATCTGCAGTGTAAAGCCGCATCTGCAGTTCCTTCCAACACAAAGAATGTTGGAGTAGGCACTTTACATTCCAATCTCAGAATCCCCTGGACAGCTAATATCATGCAGCATTCGATTTGCTGAGGTGTCTGTAAATTGCTAAGGATTGACCCAATTGACCTTAAAAGACTTCTGTTCAATTAGTAAATTCGTTTTCCATTGATTTTGTGATGGCGATACCAAGGTATCATGCTGTCGGCTTAATGGCAGCTTGACCCAGACTTTTTGATTAAGTTGTACTTATATGAATTGTTCTCAGTACATTACAGCTGGGAGGAAGGAAAGATGAGCCGGATATCTGCCTCGTCTACACTTAGAGCTGGATGGCCACAAGACAGGCGATACAGACCAGAGCAATGGCCACTCGTCATTGCCAGGCTGGACATTGTACACTGAGGATCGATGCCATTATTGAACCAGTGATTCCAAAAGTCATGGACAGAACGCCACAGGAGATCCTTCTTCCCTGTGGCTATCAGACGTTACAACTCCTCCCCTTTCTGTCGTGGGGTAGACTGAGGGGTAGACTCCACAAACCCCCCCCTCCCCCCCCCCAATCTTTGCACATCCCCCAAGCCTTTCCACTCGTCACTTTAGACAATATAGACAATAGACAATAGGTGCAGGAGTAGGCCATTCGGCCCTTCGAGCCAGCATCGCCATTCAATGTGATCATGGCTGATCATTCCCCATTTCATGTTTTATGTATTTTCTATTTTTTATGACTGTTGGTAGATCAATTTCCCTCCGTGGATAACCAGAGTTCTATCGTATCGTATCGCATTAAAGTGACAATTGACTATCATTAAATTGGGCAGCGGTAGAGTTGCTTCCTTTCAGCGCCAGAGACCCGGGTTCCATCCCGACTACGGGCGCTGTCTTTACGGAGTTTGCACGTTCTCCCCCCCGTGACCTGCGTGGGTTTTCTCGGGGAAGCTTCGGTTTCCTCCCGCACTCCAAAGACGTACAGGTTCGTAGGTTAATTGGCTCTGGGGAAAAAAACGTTAATTGTCCCTAGTGTGCAGCATGATAATGCTAGTGCACGGGGTGATCGCTGGTAGGCGCGTAATCGATGGGCCGAAGGGTCTGCAGTTTTGTTGGCTTTGGTACAATTGTAAATTGCAAACTGCACTGTTACCAAGTTCACCTGATGCACAAAGCAGCTTAGATGACAGCAAAGGTTCCCAGAGTCACAGGGTGAGGGATGACTGGAAGCTTTCAGCACCTCCGACCCCAGCAGTCTAACTTGTCAGACAATTCCTTCCAGTTGCTTCAAACAGGCTTCACCATGCGCTAAGCATTATTCCTATATCAAGTATCAACACTGTTCAGTTGCAAGTTCGTTTATTGTCACGTGTACCTAGGTACAGTGAAAAGCAACGTGCTAACCAGGCATTGGAAAGACAATACATACAAGATACAAGATACATTAATTTGTCACATGTGCCAGTTGACACAGTGAAATGTGTGATCACCATACAGCCATGCAATTAAAATAAAGAACACAACACACGATAGAGTTCAACATGAAACATCCCCACACAGCAGAATCAAAGTTAGCCACTGTGAGGGAAGGCACCAAAGTTAGTCATCTTCCTCTAATGTTCCCCAATGTTCACCCGTGGTCGGGGCCTCCCCGAGCCCACCGCAGTCGCCGCTACGGGCGGTCCGATGTTCAGGCCCGCTCGCCAGGGGTGATGTAAGTCTGACGTCGGGGCTGGGAGACCTCAGCGGCCTGGACATCAGAGTCGGCCACCTCCTACCGGAGTCCGCAGCTCCCAAAGTCCGCAGGCCGCGCTGGGCGGAGATTCAACGCTGGCGGCCCTCGGTAAAGGGCCCCAGGACTCCGCGATGTTGTTCAGCGCCGCCCGCGTTGGAAGCTCTCCCAAACCGCAGCTCCACGATGTTGGAGCAGCTGCCCTACGCTCCGGAACTCCAAACGGCGATCCAGGTCGGCATCGCCCGCTCCGCGGTGAATTCAGCGCTGCGCCGCCGCTGTTGCAGCTCTGGTCCGGTTCCCGGCCCCCGGCAGGAAAGGCCGCTCCGAGGAGGGGGGCGAGGACGCGACTCGGAGAAATAGTCCCGTCCCCGCCAGGAAGCGACTGGGAAACAGTTTCCCCCTTACCCTACCCCCCTCCCCCACATAGAAAAGTTAAAGTTTCTTACAAAAAACAGACTTTAAACTAACTAAAAAATAAAAATAAAAAGATTGAAAAGACAAACAGGCAGTAGGCAGTGGCTGCCGTCAACGCGGCGCCCCTTCTTTGATTACAGTCGAGCCGTCCACAGTGTATAGATACAGGATAAGGGAATAACGTTTAGTGCAAGGTAAATCAAAGATAGTCTGAGGGTCACCAAAGAGGTCGATAGTAGTTCAGCACTGCTCTCTGGTTGTGGTAGGATGATTCAGTTGCCTGATAACAGCTGGGAAGAAACTGTCCCTGAATCTTAGAATTATTAGACTAAAGGGGAGGCCATTTAAGACTGAGGTGAGAAAAAACCTTTTTCACCCAGAGAGTTGTGAATTTGTGGAATTCCCTGCCACAGAGGGCAGTGGAGGCCAAGTCACCGGATGGATTTAAGAGAGAGTTAGATAGAGCTCCAGGGGCTAGTGGAGTCAAGGGATATGGGGAGAAGGCAGGCACGGGTTATTGATTGGGGCCGAATGATCGCAATGAATGGCGGTGCTGGCTAGAATGGCCAAATGGCCTCCTCCTGCACCTATTTTCTATGATTCTATGTTTCTAATCTGGAGGGGTGTGTTTTCACACTTCTATACCAATTGCCTGATGGGAGAGGGGGGAAGAGAGAGTGGCCAGGGGTCCATAAATGCTGCCTCACCCGCTGAGTTTCTCCAGCAGATAGACACAAATGCTGGAGAAACTCAGCGGGTGAGGAAGCATCTATGGAGCGAAGGAAATAGGCAACGTTTCAGCTCGTCCTTGATTATGCTGCTGGCCTTTCTGAGGCAGCGTGAAGGTATACTGTAAGTGGCTCGATTGTAATCATATTTTGCCTTTCCACAGGCTGGTTAGCACGCTAACAAAAGCTTTTCACTGTACCTCGGTACACGTGACAATAAACTAAACTAATCTAAACTAAACAAGATTAAAAGCTTTGTTTTGCATGCTGTCCAATCGAACCAGGTAATATTATGCATTAATACGATCAAGCCAAACTCCAGTACAATAGGCAGAGCAATGGGGAAGATACAGAGTGGAGAATAAAGTTCTCAGCAATTGGGGTGTGGGAGGGAACCGAAGATCTCGGAGAAAACCCACGCAGGTCACGGAGAGAACGTACAAACTCCGCACAGACAGCACCCGCAGTCAGGATCGAACCCAGGTCTCTGGCGCTGTAAACAATAGACAATAGACAATAGACGCAGGAGTAGGCCATTCGGCCCTTCGAGCCAGCACCACCATTCAATATGATCATGGCTGATCATCCCCAATCAGTACCCCGTTCCTGCCTTCTCCCCATATCCCCTGACTCCACTATCTTTAAGAGCTCTATCTAATGTGAAATCATCCAGAGGATTGGCCTCCACTGCCTTCTGATGCAGAGATTTCCACAGATTCACAACCCTGCGTGTGAAGAAGCGTTTCCTCATCTCTGTTCTAAATGGCCTATTCCCTAATGTGAGGCAGCAACTCTACCGCTGCGCCACCGTGCTGCCCTTGCCTTGAAATCCAATATTCTTCCAGACGCTGGACGTTCAAGTTAGTTCAACCGTGCGTCCGTGTGCTTGTTGTAGCTGGCCTTTACAACAGCAGAGGCACTCAAGTGAGCTTGGCTGCAGCGACAGGCCGTGGAGGAGAATTAACTCTTCAGTTCAATGACCTTTCTCAGAATTGGGAAGAGCAGGTACTTAAGGATACAAAGCCCAGGGAGGGATGAAGAAATCAGAACATCTGTGAAGGGGCCAGAGGCAAAGAGAGATTGATTGGCCACAGGGGCAATGGTGAAAACTTATGCCCCTGTCCCACTTAGGAAACCTGAACGGAAACCTCTGGAGACTTTGCGCCCCACCCAAGGTTTCCGTGCGGTTCCCGGAGGTTTTTGTCAGTCTCCCTAATGGTCGAAAGTGGTTTCCGCTTCTTCTATGTTCCGACAATTATTTCAAAAAATTCAAAACCGGCCGCGACTAAAAATAGGTTGCCGTTTTAAAAATCGGTAATTTTTTAGTTGAAGTCGGATGCGATGCTAGTTGAAGGTGGTTGCCGGAGGTTGCAAGTAGTGGAAGGTAAGACCTTTTTTTCACCCAGTTTTATTCCACCAGGGAGGTCCTACCTTCCACTACCTGCAACCTCTGGCAACCATATACCATATAACCATATAACAATTACAGCACGGAAACAGGCCATCTCGACCCTTCTAGTCCGTGCCGAACACGTATTCTCCCCTAGTCCCATCTACCTGCGCTCAGACCATAACCCTCCAGTCCTTTCCCGTCCATATAACTATCCAATTTATTTTTAAATGATAAAAACGAACCTGCCTCCATCACCTTCACTGGAAGCTCATTCCACACAGCCACCACTCTCTGAGTAAAGAAGTTCCCCCTCATGTTACCCCTAAACTTCTGTCCCTTAATTCTGTCCCTTAATTCAACCACCTTCAACTAGCATCGCAACCGGCTTCAACTAAAAAATTACCGATTTTTAAAACGGCAACCTATTTTTAGTCATGGCCGGTTTTGAATTTTTTGAAATAATCGTCGGAACATAGAAGAAGCGGAAACCAGTTTCGACCATTAGGGAGACTGACAAAAACCTCCGGGAACCTCCGGGAACCGCACGGAAACCTTGGGTGGAGCGCAAAGTCTCCAGAGGTTTCCGTTCAGGTTTCCTAAGTGGGACAGGGGCATTGAGGTCCAGGGGACTGACACAAAAAGCTGGAGTAACTCAGCGGGTCAGGCAGCAACTCTGGGTAGAAGGAATAGGTCATGTTTTGGGTGGAGACCTTGCTTCGGAAGACCAGAAATATCACCTATTCCTTTTCTCCAAGGAATGCTGTCAGACCCGCTGAGTTACTCCAAGGTAGACAGAAATGCTGGGGAAACTCAGCGGGTGAGGCAGCATCTCTGGAACGAAGGAAATAGGCAACGTTTCGGCCCGAAACGTTGCCTATTTCCTTCACTCCGTAGATGCTGCCTCACCCGCTGAGTTTCTCCAGCATTTTTGTCTACCTTCGATTTTCCAGCATCTGCAGTTCCTTCTTAAACGTTGAGTGACTCCAGCTTTTTGTGTCTATCTTCTGTTTAAACTGGCATCTGCAGTTCCTTCCTACAGAGGTCCAGAGGAGATACGAGCATAAGGACCACACGACACAGGAGCAGTATTGAACCATTCAGCCATCAGGTCTACTCGGCCTGCAGTCTGAAGAAGGGTTCCGACCGGAAAAATCATCCATTCCATTTCTCCATAGATGCTGCTTGACCCACTGAGTTACTCCAGAGTTTTTATGTCTGTCCCCTTGACCTCTGTTAGTTTTCACCATTGCCCCTGTAGCCAATTCATCTCTCTTTGCAACCATGTACAGACTTCTCGTTGACTGGATAACACGCAACAAAAAAGCTTTACTCTGTACCCTGGGTACACGTGACAAAATCTGAACCAGGAATCTCATCTCCATGTGCAGGGCCCTAGTGAGACCACACCTGGAGTATTGTGTGCAGTTTTGGTCTCCAAATTTGAGGAAGGACATTCTTGCTATTGCGGGAATGCAGCGTAGGTTCACCAGGTTAATTCCCGGGATGGTGGGACTGTCATATGTTGATAGAATGGAGCGACTGGGCTTGTATACACTGGAATTTAGAAGGATGAGAGGGAATTTTATTGAAACATATAAGATTATTAAGGAATTGGACACGTTAGAGGCAGGAAACATGTTCCCGATGTTGGGGGGAGTCGAGAACCAGGGGCCACAGTTTAAGAATAAGGGGGTAGGCCATTTAGAACGGAGATGAGGAAAAACTTTTTCACCCAGAGAGTTGTGAATCTGTGGAATTCTCTGCCTCAGAAGACAGTGGAGGCCGGTTCTCTGGATGCTTTCAAGAGAGAGTTGGAGCTCTTAAACATAGCGGAGTCAAGGGATATGGGGAGAAGGCAGGAACGGGGTACTGATTGTGGATGATCAGCCATGATCACAGTGAATGGCGGTGCTGGCTCGAAGGGCCGAATGGCCTACTCCTGCACCTATTGTCTATTGTAACTCGCCCATTCAATAGACAATCGACAATAGGTGCAGGAGTAGGCCATTCGGCCCTTCGAGCCAGCCCCTTCATTCAATGTCATCATGGCTGATCATCCCCAATCAGTGCCCCGTTCCTGCCTTCTTCCCATATCCCCTGATTCCGCTATTTTTAAGAGCCCTATCTAGCTCTCTCTTGAAAGCATCCAGAGAACCGGCCTCCACCGCCCTCTGAGGCAGAGAATTCCACAGACTCACAACTCTCTGTGTGAAAAAGTGTTTCCTCGTCTCAAACAGGAAAAAAGAAAGATCGAAAAGTAAATGCGATTTTTTCCATTATCAAGAGTCTGAACAGTTTAAAACTTAATATTTCAATCTAATTGTCCTTTCACTGGTGGTATACCTTAATCATTCTACATCAGAGCTTTCACTATGAAAGCTTTTTGAACTTTCAAAAGAAGTAACGGTTTATTCATCTTTAGAAAATATTTCTATATCAATTGATTCAATTATCTAATGTCCTGAGTTGGAACAGTATATAAATATATTTTTCCCTGTGTTGTCTGTTATAATGCCAGAGTATTCCTCATCAAAAGCCAAAGCTTGACTCACCCAGCTTGTGTTTGGGGGGCTCCAACATTTAATGGGTGTTAAGGAATTTTGAGGATAGAAATATAGAAACATAGAAAATAGGTGCAGGAGGAGGCCATTCGTCCCTTCGAGCCAGCACTGCCATTCATTGTGATCATGGCTGATCGGATGTGTAGGAAGGAACTGCAGATGCTGGTTTAATCCGAAGATAGACACAAAATGCTGGAGTAACTAATAACGGGACAGGCAGCATCTCTGGAGAGAAGGAATGGGTAACGTTTCAGGTCGAGACCCTTCTTCAGACTCAGTGGAAAGTGAAAGGAGAGATATATAAGGGTCTCGACCCGAAACGTCACCTATTTCCTTCGCTCCATAGATGCTGCCTCACCCGCTGAGTTTCTCCAGCATTTTTGTCTACCAGAGAGATATAGACGGTGATGTAGAGAGATATAGAACATATGAATGAAAGATATGTAAAAAAATGTAATGATGATAAAGGAAACAGGCCATTGTTAGCTGTTTGCTGGGTGAGAACGAGAAGCTGGTGCGACTTGGGGGGGGGGGGAGGGATGGAGGGAGAGAGAGAGGCAATGCAAGGGTTACTTGAAGTTAGAGAAGTCAATTTGAGAATTTAGAGCTGTCTTGTGCTGTTATTGAAAAAGGATGTATTCTATAGAGAGTTAGATTTAGTTCTGAGGGCTAATGGAATCAAGGGATGTGGGGAGAAAGTAGGAACTGATTCTAGATGATCAGCCATGATCATATTAGACAATAGACAATAGACAATAGGTGCAGGAGTAGGCCATTCGGCCCTTCGAGCCAGCACCGCCATTCAATGCGATCATGGCTGATCATCCCCCATCAGTTCACCGTTCCTGCCTTCTCCCCATATGCCCTATCGAGCACTCTCTTGAAAGTATCCAGAGAACCGGTTTGTGAGGCAGAGAATTCCACAGACTCACCACTCTCTGTGAGAAAAAGTGTTTCATCGTCCCCTTCTAAATGGCTTACACGTTATTCTTAAACTGTGGCCCCTGGTTCTGGACTCCCCCAACATCGGGAACATGTTTCCTGCCTCTGGGCCTGTACTCGCTGGAGTTTAGAAGAATAAGCGGGGACCTCATTGAAACATACAGAATAGTGAAAGGCTTGGATAGAGTGGATTTGGAGAGGATGTTTCCACTAGTGGGAGAGTTTAGGACTAGAGAGCGCAGTCTCAGAGTAACAGGACGTACCTCTCGAATGGAGATGAGGAGGAATTTTGTTTTAGTTTTAGAGATACAATTTGGAAACAGGCCCTTTAGCCACTAAGTTCTCATCAACCAACGCCCAACCTACACTAGTGCAATGTTCTCCTAGTATCGCACCAACACACGAGGAACAATTTACAATTACTGCCAATGCAAATTATCCTACAAACCTGCACTGTCTTTCCAGCCTGAGAGGAATCCGGAGCACCCGGAGGAAAAGCCACGCGGGTCACAGGGAGCCAACACTGCCATTCAATGTGATCATGGCTGATCATCCCCAATCAGTTCCCCGTTCCTGCCTTCTCCCCATATCCCCTGACTCCGCTATTTTTAAGAGCCCTATCTAGCTCTCTCTTGAAAGTATCCAGAGAACCTGCCACCACCGCCCTCTGAGGCAGAGAATTCCACAGACTCACCACTCTGTGAGAAAAAGTGTTTCCTCGTCTCCGTTCTAAATGGCTTACCCCTTATTCTTAAACTGTGGCCCCTGGTTCTGGACTCCCCCAACATCGGGAACATGTTTCCTGCCTCTAGCGTATCCAAACCCTTAACAATCTTATATGTTTCAATGAGATCCCCTCTCATCCTAAACTCCAGAGTGTACAAGCCCAGCCGCTCCATTCTCTCAGCATATGACAGTCCCACCATCCCTGGAATTAACCTTGTAAACCTACGCTGCACTCCCTCAGTAGCAAGCGCGGTCAGGATCGTGCACTAAATAATATACACTCTATCCTGTATATGTACACTGCGGACGGCTCGATTGTAATCATCTGTAGTCTTCTCCTTGACTGGATGGCACGCAACAATCTATCATTCTCTGCCGTATATATATCCACTAACTTGGCCTCCACAGCCTTCTGTGGCAAAGAATTCCACATTCTTTGATCCAGATTCCAGATTTAAGATGAGGCGTTGATCATCAACATTAAATTGGGCCTTGTGGTGCCACTATCCTTCCGCAGATGCTGCCTGCCCTGCTGAGTGTTTCCAGCATAGAAACATAGAAACATAGAAAGTAGGTGCGAGAGTAGACCACCAGGCCCATCGAGCCCGCACCGCCATTCGCTCATGGCTGAACACTAAACAGACACCCTTACCCACAAACAGTAGACACAAGACACAGAACACAAGACACTACCCTCCCCTTTATATCGCTATCACCCCTCTCCACCCCAAGAACCGCGTGATCTCCTGGGGGAGGCAAAAAACCGGATAAAAACCCAGGTCCAATTCGGGAAAAAAATCCGGGAAATTCCTCTCCGACCCCAATCCAGGCGATCGACACTTGTCCAGGAGATCACTCAGGTCTTACTATACTAACCATACCTAGGTCCATATCCCTGCCCTCTCCCCGTAGCCTCTTATCCCCTTGGCAGCTAAAAAAACATCTATTTTAGATTTAAATATATTTAATGTTTCTGCTTCCACTGCTCCCTGGGGCAGTGAATTCCATAAATTAACCACCCTCTGGGTGAAGAAGTTCTTCCTCATCTCAGTTTTAAAAGAGCCCCCTCTTATTCTACAACTATGTCCCCTAGTTCTAGCACTTTCTGGTTTTCGAGCATCCACAATTTTTTTTAAACTTTTCTTTAATCTCCTAGGAACTGATTGATGAAGTTATGGGAACGTGGGTGCTTGTGTTAGTTAAGTTAAGTTTAGTTTAGTTTATTGTCACGTGTACCGAGGTACAGTGAAAAGCTTTTTGTTGTTGCTAACCAGTCAATGGAAAGACTCTGTTTAAGAAGGAACTGCAGATGCTGGAAAATCGAAGGTAGACAAAATTGCTGGAGAAACCCAGCGGGTGAGGCAGCATCTATGGAGCGAAGGAAATAGGCAACGTTTCGGGTCGAAACCCTTCTTCAGACTGATGTGTGGGTGGGGGGCGGGAAGAAGAAAGGAAGAGGTGGAGCCAGTGGGCTGAGGGAGAGCTGAGAAGGGGAGGAGAAAGCAAGGACTACCTGAAATTAGAGAAGTCAATGTTCATACCGCTGGGGTGTAAACTACCCAAGCGAAATATGAGGTGTTGCTCCTCCAATTTACGGTGGTCCTCACTCTGGCCACGGAGGAGGCCCAGGACAGAAAGGTCGGATTCGGAATGGGAGGGGGAGTTCAGGCTGGTTATTGCGAACTGAGCGGAGGTGTTGGGCGAAGCGATCGCCAAGCCTACACTTGGTCTCACCGATGTAGAGCAGCTGACACCTAGAGCAGTGGATGCAATAGATGAGGTTGGAGGAGGTGCAGGTGAACCTCTGCCTCACCTGGAAAGACTGCTTGGGTCCTTGAACGGAGTCAAGGGGGGAGGTAAAGTGACGAGTGTAGCATTTCTTGCGGTTGCAAGGGAACATGCCCGGGGAGGGGGTGGTACGGGTGGGAAGGGACGAATTGACCAGGGAGTTACGGAGGGAACGGAAAGACTCTACGTGATTACAATCAAGCCGTCTACTGTGCACAGATACAGGATAAAGGGGTGGAGCAAATAACGTTTAGTGCAAGATAAAGTCCATTAAAGTCCCATTAAAGATAATCCGAGGGTCTCCAATGATGTAGATAGTAGCTCAGGACTCCTCGCTAGTCGGAGATAGGATGGTTCAGTTGCCTGATAACAGCCGGGCAGATACCGTCCCTGAATCTGGAGGTGTGAGTTTTCACACTTCTGTACCTCTTGCCCGATGGAAGTGGGGAGAAGAGGGAGTGACCAGGGTGAGGCTGGTCCTTGATTACGCTGCTGGCCTTGCCGAGGCAGCGTGAGGTGTAGGTGGAGTCAACCGGGGCAGCATGATGTAGATGGA
>JAXLNO010001639.1:0-40000 GCA_038087875.1 Malacoraja senta | reverse complement strand
CAAAGAATTCCACAGATTCACCACCCTGTGACTAAAGACATTTCACCTCATCTTCATAAAAGAACGTCCTTTAATTCTGAGGCTGCGACCTCTAGTCCTAGACTCTCCCACTAGTGGAAACATCCTCTCCAAATCCACTCTATCCAGGCCTTTCACTATTCTGTCTGTTTCAATGAGGTCCCCCCCCCACCCACTCATTCTTCTAAACTCCAGCGAGTACAGGACCAGTGCCGTCAATCGCTCATCGTAGGTTAACCTATGTAGTAAAAGGTAACGTGGATGAAATGTTCATACAATGACAAGATAGACCAGATGTTACAGAGCCGATAATTATCTCCTAATCTGCTCATCCCGTCTCCTAACAAGCTGAGCAGTGTGATTAGCACAGACTGCCAGGAGGTCAGCTATTTTATTCCACTCACCCACCAATGCTACTCATTGCCGCATCGCAACGTGTTGTATTTATCCATTGGCAGCCAGGCAATGTGGTCGTCAGGGTTACCGTAAAAGCATTGCCGAGATCACGCTGAACTAAGCCTCCAATTTGCTTCTGACTTCATTAAGCGCTTATAACCTTCAAATTATTATTTTTAAAAAGCGCAATTAGTTTTTCATTGAGCACAGAAGTTGGGAGGTCATGCTGCAATTGTATAAGACGTCGGTGAAGCCTGCGCTTTTGAGTATCTATCGTGTTCAGTTCCGGGCACCACATCACATTACGGGAAAGATGTTGTCAAGCTGGAAAGGGCGCAGAGAAAATGTACCAGTCTGTGGAATTCTCTGCCTCAGAGGCAGGTTCTCTGGATGCTTTCAAGAGAGAGCTAGATAGGGCTCTTAAAAACAGCGGAGTCAGGGGATATGGGGAGAAGGCAGGAACGGGGTACTGATTGGGGACGATCAGCCATGATCACATTGAATGGCGGTGCTGGCTCGAAGGGCCGAATGGCCTACTCCTGCACCTATTGTATATTGTCGATTGTTGCCAGGACTCGAGGGCGAGGTTGAGCAGGCCGGGACTCTATTCCTTGGAGCGCAGGAGGATGAGGGGTGATGTTATAGAGGTGTATAAAATCACGAGAGGAATAGATCGGGTAGACGCACAGAGTCTCTTGCCCAGAGTAGGGGAATCAAGGACCAGAGGACATAGGTTCAAGGTGAGGGGGAAAGATTTAATAGGATTCTGAGGGGTTATTTAATCACGCAAAGGGTGGTGGGTGTATGGAACAAGCTGCCGGAGGAGGTAGTTGAGGCAGGTACCATCGCAACGTTTAAGAAACATTTAGACGGGTACATGGATAGGACAGGTTTGGAGAGATATAGGCCAAACGCAGGCAGGAGGGACTAGTGTAGTTGGGACATTGTTGGCCGGTGTGGGCAAGTTGGGGCTGTTTCTACACTGTAGCACTCATAACAATTGACAGTAGACAATAGACAATAAGTGCAGGAGTAGGCCATTCGGCCCTTCGAGCCAGCACCGCCATTCAATGTGATCATGGCTGATCATTCCCAATCAGTACCCCGTTCCTGCCTTCTCCCCATAGCCCCTGACTCCGCTATCTTCAAGAGCCCTATCTAGCTCTCTCTTGAAAGCATCCAGAGAACCGGCCTCCACCGCCCTCTGAGGCAGAGAATTTCACAGACTCACAACTCTCTTTGAGAAAAAGTGTTTCCTCGTCTCCGTTCTAAATGGCTTACCCCTTATTCTTAAACTGTGGCCCCTGGTTCTGGACTCCCCCAACATCGGGAACATGTTTCCTGCCTCTAGCATGTCCAAACCCTTAACAATCTTATATGTTTCAATGAGATACCCTCTCATCCTTCTAAACTCCAGAGTGTACAAGCCCAGCTGCTCCATTCTCTCAGCACATGACAGTCCCGCCATCCCGGGAATTAACCTTGTAAACCTACGCTGCACTCCGTCAATAGCAAGAATGTCCTTCTCAAATTAGCGGACCAAAACTGCACACAATACTCCAGGTGTGGTCTCACTAGGGCTCTGTACAACTGCAGAAGGACCTCTTTGCTCCTATATTCGATTCCTCTTGTTATAAAGGTCAACATGCCATTCGCTTTCTTCACTGCCTGCTGTACCTGCATGCTTACTTTCATAGACTGATGTACAAGGACCCCCCAGATCCGTTCTACTTCCCCTTTTCCCAACTTGACGCCATTTAGATAGTAATCTGCCTTCCTGTTTTTGCTACCAAAGTGGATAACCTCACATTTATCCACATTAAACCTCATCTGCCATGCATCTGCCCACTCCCACAACCTGTCCAAGTCACTCTGCATTCTCATAGCATCTTCCTATCAGTTCACACTGCCACCCAGCTTTGTGTCATCTGCAAATTTGCTAATGTCACTTTGAATCCCTTCATCCAAATCATTGATGCATATGGAACCCAATCATAACGATGGGTTCCATATGCTGTGGCCCCCTGGTTATAAAAGGGTCCCATCCCAGAGCATCAACAGCCCTGGAGGCCTGACTTGTAAAGCGTAGAATGGGGAAGGTGAGTGCAGGCTATCGATGTTGTTACAAGTGTGAAAAGCCACGCGGTCGCACGGAAAACGTGCAAACTCTGCACAGCCAGCACCGGTGGTCAGGATTGAACCCGTGTCTCTGGCGCTGTGAGGCAGCATTCTACCGCTGCTCCACCGTGCCGCCTCTGTTCCTCATTGAAACATACTGTCATATGTTGAGAGAATGGAGCGGCTGGGCTTGTATAGTCTGGAATTTAGACAGAGTTTAGACAGGGATATGGCAGATGAGATTAGCGTATCCTCGCATCATGTTGGGCCTGGATATTGTGGGCCGAAGGGCCTGTGCCTGTGCTGTACTGTACCATGTTTCGGAAAGAACTTCAGATGCTGGTTTAAATCGAAGGTAGACACAAAATGCCGGAGTAACTCGGCGGGACAGGCAACATCTCTGGAGAGAAGGAATGGGTGACGTTTCGGGTCAAGACCCTTGAAGGGGTCATCAGTCTGAAGAAGGGTCTCGACCCGAAACGCCACCCATTCCTGCACTGTACAATGATCTATTGACCACTGATCTGTGTGGGAAGTAACTGCAGGCGCTGGTTTGCACCGAAGATAGACGCAACATGCCGGAGTAACTCAGCGGGACAGGCAGCATCTCTGGAGAGAAGGAATGGGTGACGTTTCTGGTTGAGACCCTTCTTCAGGCAGGGACTGAGAGTCGGGGGAGAGGGAAACGGGAGGTGTGAAAAGGCTCAGAACAAATCAGCCGGGCACCGATGACCAAGGAAAGGTGGAGCCCACAATGGTCCATTGTTGGCTGTTGAAGAGGTGATAACAAAAGGATATACGGATGCCAACAGTGGAACTGGCAGACCCACTAGGGTTGGCGAGGGGGAGGGGTAGAGGGAGAGGTACCCGTGTGTAAAATGATGACTATCACCATGGGCGGCACGGGTGGCACAGCGGTGGAGTTGCTGCCTCATAGCGGCAGTGACATGAGTTCGATCCTGACTACGGGTGCTTGTCTGCACGGAGTTTGCACGTTCTCCCCGTGACCTGCGTGGGTTTTCTCCGTGTGCTCCGGTTTCCTCCCACACTCCAAAGACGTGCTGGATTGTAGGTTAATTGGCTTGTAAAAATTGTGTGGAGGATAGGGCCAGTGTGCGGGGATCGCTGGTCAGTGCGGACTCGGTGGGCCGAAGGGCCTGTTGTTCGTGCTGTACCACTAAACTAAATCACGCTCGGGTGATGGATGTGGATAGACAGATGGCACAGATTGACCATTATCTCAGCAGCCGTTGTTCCTGGTTGGAAAATGAGGTTGGAATGTTTTTGAAATGAGATGTGCCTTTTTAAGATGTTACTTTGCTCTTAGTCTAATTGAGAAGCAGCTCGACAGAGAATACGCGCAGCATTTTAAAAATGAATGAAACTCGATTGGATTGCCTGCTGAAAGTGGAATCTGCAGCATCGGATTGGAAATTATTCACTTTGAACATCAGATTACATCTTCGCCTCCCTGTTCATCACACTGGCTTTAACTGGCACCAATACTTTAAGGCTTCCCCAAGCTGAATCTATTGACTTGACTTGAAAATGTCAGTAGTTTAGTTTAGAGTTGAAGCGCAGAAACAGGCCCCTTCGGCCCACCGATTTCCCGGGATGGCGGGACTGTCATATGCTGAGAGAGTGGAGCAGCTGGCTTGTACACTCTGGAGTTTAGAAGGATGAGGGAATCTTAGACAGACTTAGACTTAGATTCCTTTATTGTCATTCAGACCTTTCGGTCTGAACGAAACTTCGTTGCCTGCAGTCATACATATAATAATAAATAACAAAACACACAATAAACACAAATTAACATCCACCACAGTGAGTTCACCAGGCACCTCCTCACTGTGATGGAGGCAAAAGTCTTAAAGTCTCTGTCTCTTCCCTCTTTGTTCTCCCTCTGCGCTGAGGCGATCCAGGCTTCTGACGTTGTGACCCCGCCGGGTGATGGTAAGTCAGTCCCGCGGCTGAATCCGTGCTCCGTCCGCGACGGGCCGGTTCAAACTCCGCGGCCTGGGGTGGCCGAAGCTGCCGCCCTCCAGTCCAGCGGACGCAGCTGTAGTTGCGGGAAAAACAGGTCACCCACCTGTGACCTGCGAGCTCCCGACGATGTCGTCCACCGGGGCCGCGGCCGAGCCTCCGGACTCAGGTCGCCACCAGCGTCCTCGGTCGCCACCGCCGGACCGCCGGAACGCCACCGCAGCCCCGAAGTTGGCCAGCCCCGCGCTGGTAAGTCCTGGCTCTGCCTCCGGAGCCTCGAGGTCGGTCGGTCGCAGTTGGAGTTGGAGGCCGGCAGCTCCGCCATTTTGGCCTCAGCGCAGACGGAGGCAGAGAAGGGGATACGACAAGAAAAAGTCGCATTCCACCGAAGGAAGAGACAAAAATCATGTTTCACCCCCCCCCACCCACCCCCCCACCCCCCCCCACCCCACACATACACAACCCAATAAACTAAAATTTAACTAAAACAGGACAAAAGAAAACAACAACAAAAGTAAAAACAGACGGACTGCAGGCGAGCCGCTGCTGTGCAACAGCGCCGCCACTTCAACAATCTCATTGAAACATATAAGATTGTTAAGGGCTTGGACACGCTAGAGGAAGGAAACATGTTCCCGATGTTGGGGGAGTCCAGAACCAGGGGCCACAGTTTAAGAATAAGGGGTAAGCCATTTAGAACGTAGACGAGGAAACACTTTTTCTCACAGAGAGTGGAGAGTCTGTGGAATTTCTCTGCCTCAGAGGGCGGTGGAGGCTGGTTCTCTGGATACTTTCAAGAGAGAGCTAGATAGGGCTCTTAAAAATAGTGGAGTCAGGGGATATGGGGAGAAGGCAGGAACGGGGTACTGATTGGGGATGATCAGCCATGATCACATTGAATGGCGGTGCTGGCTCGAAGGGTCGAATGGCCTGCTCCTGCACCTATTGTCTATTGTTCTATTGTTCTATTGATCCCCGCACAAACTAGCATTGTCCCACACACACTTGGGACGACTTTTACACGTACACCAAGCCAATTAGCCTGCAAACCTGTGCGTCTTTGGTGCGCGGGAGGAAACCGAAGATCCCGGAGAAAACCCACGCGGGTCACGGGGAGGACGAACAAACCCCGCACAGACAGGAAACCCGTAGTCGGGATGGAACCCGGGTCTACTGCCGCTGGGAGGTAGCAACTCTACCGCTGTGCCACCGTGCCGCCCGTGAAGCGAAGGTTGTGCATCAGCCTGCACTGCCGCGAAAACCTCATCAGACTGGAGAAGGGTCTCGACCCGAAACGCCCCCACCTTGCATTGTTAAGTGTGGATCAAAGACAAATATATACAGCATGTTGGTTTCCAGCTGATTTGTCCCAGCTGCATTGACTTCTTCTACTTGTCGAGTCCACACACAAGATTGGAAGTTGTTCGGCCAGAGCTGAACACACTTCTCGGCATCTGCATACAAAATGAAATGAAATTCTTTATTGTCATTATAACATGTAAACATGTACAACGAAATTAAAAATGCCAACCAGTCAGTGCACACATTCACACATTATCTAAAAGCTAACGATACGTAAAAGAGAAATGTCTAAAATAAACAACTAAAATAAATAACATGAAAAAAAACTAAGCATGAACACACAACCATACATTCTTCTGGAGCGCTTTCCTCTTAGTCTGAAGAAGGGTTTCGGCCCGAAACGTTACCTATTTCCTTCGCTCCATAGATGCTGCTGCACCCGCTGAGTTTCTCCAGCATTTTTGTGTACCATACATTCTTCTGTCGATTTCACAAGCCCTTTGGTATGTAGCGCACCTGTACTCATTTGGTGGCTACATTAAGTGTAGTTATTGCTGTGGGATAAAACTGTTTTTGAGTCTGTTTGTCCTTGTCCTCATTGATCTGTACCGTCTGCCTGACGGCAACAGTTCAAACAGGGAGTGTCCGGGGTGGGAAATGTCTTTATAATGTTCTGGGATTTCTTGAGACAGTGGGAACTGTGTAAGTCCTCCAAGGTGAGGAGAGGGCAGCCGACAATCTTCTGGGCGTTGTCAATAGCCCTCTGGAGCGCTTTCTCTTAGCCGCTGTGCAGCTGGTGTACCACACGCATACACAGTGTGTTAGGATGCTCTCTATGGAGCACCGATAAAAGGACAGCAGCAGTCTCTGGGTGATGTGTTAAAGAAGGAACTGCAGATGCTGGAAAATCGAAGGTACACAAAAATGCTGGAGAAACTCAGCGGGTGCAGCAGCATCTATGGAGCGAAGGAAATAGGCAACGTTTCGGGCCGAAACCCTTCTTCAGAAACTCTGGGTGATGTTGTTCTTCCTGAGCACCCTCAGGAAGTACAGTCTCTGCTGGACCTTTTTCAGCAGCGCAGAGGTGTTCACGCTCCATGTCAGGTCCTCCTCAATGTGGATTCCCAGGAAGCGGAAATCTGCCACCCTCTCCACACAGTCCCCTCTGATGATTAGTGGTGTAATGTCCGTTTTCTTCTTCCTGTAGTCTATTATGAGCTCCTTGGTCTTTGAGGTGTTGAGGAGCAGGTTATTCTCTCCACACCACCCTGTCAGCTGCTCCACCTCATCCCTGTAGGCGTACTCATCCCCCCCAGAGATGAGCCCCACCACCGTGGTGTCATCCGCGAATTTGACAATGGTGTTTACTGTGGTGGGCGGGGGTGCAGTCATATGTGTAGATGGTGTAAAGCAGGGGGCTCAGCACGCAGCCCTGCGGAGAGAGCCGGTACTGAGGCTGAGGGCCGTGGATGTGTGATGGCCCACTCTGACTCTCTGACTGCGACCCCAACAGGAAGCTATTGATCCACATGCAGGTGGAAGTGTGGAAGTCCCAGGTCCCCCAGTTTGTCCACCAGTTGTGGGGAAGGATGGTGTGTGTCTTGTCGCTTCTTGTCGCTTCTTGTGCGTGGTGGTGGAAGGATCGGTGGAAACAGGGCCGCGACGTGAACGCTCTTTCCTTCACCCCAGCTATAATGACTCGAAAGCAAATTAAATCACATCCTCTGCTTTTAATGACAGCTTTGATCGGGTGGGATGATGGTGGAGTTTCCAACGAAGATGACGGTGACTTTCAGAAGGACATTGAGCAAAGTAGAGCAGTGGGGAGGTGATGTGACAGTTGTATAAGACGTTGGCGAGGCCACGTTTGGTGCTCGGTGAGTGTATGGATTGAGCTGTCGGGGGGAGGTAGTTGTGGCAGGTACTATCATAATGCTTAAGAGACAATTGGACAGGTACTTGGATAGGATAGGTTGACAATACGATATGATACGATAGAACTTTATTTACCCCTGGAGGGAAGTTGGTCTGCCAACAGTCATGAAACACAACAAGACGAATGATTGAATGAATGAATGAATAAAATACGTGAAACATGAAACATGAAATTACAGTGACGAGTGGAAAGGATTGGGAATGTGCAAAGGTTGGGGAGGGTGGGAGGAGAGGGGGGGGGCGGAGTCAGTCTCAGTCTACCCCACGACAGAAGGGGGAGGAGTTGTACAGTTTGATAGCCACAGGGAAGAAGGATCTCCTGTGGCGTTCTGTGCTGCATCTTGGTGGAAACGGTCTGTTGCTGAGGTTGACCAGTGTGTCACGGAGGGGGTGAGCTGTATTGTCCAGGATGCTCCGCAGTTTGAGGAGCATCCTCCCCTCCAAGACCGCCTCCCGTGAATCCAACTCCGCCCCCCAGGATGGAGCCAGCCTTCCTGATGAGTTTGTTAATCCTATTGGCATCCGTGGGTATGGGCCAAGCGCAGCAGGTGGGACGAGTGCAGCTGGGGCATATTGGGCGTCATGGGCAAGTTGGGACGAAGGGCCTGTTTCCGTGCTGTATGACTCTATGCACTGTCAGCCCATCCCCATTGCCTCAGGTCTCCAAGGAATATCACAGGTTGGTCCGAATTACCTGATTTACGCTGTGTGGGCCTCTGGAAAACTGCATGAAACCCATAGATCGCCACAAAATGCAGGAGTCAGCATCTCTGGAGACCATGGAAAGATGATGTTTCGGGACCGTTCTTCAGACTGATTGTAGGTGGGAGAGCGGGGAAAAAGTATCCGTGAAAAAACCCAGGACAAATCAGGCCAGCAAGGAGGATCCCTGATGGACTGACAATAGACAATAGGTGCAGGAGTAGGCCATTAGGCCCTCCAAGCCAGCACCGCCATTCCATGTAATCATGGCTGATCATCCCCAATCAGTACCCCGTTCCCGCCTTCTCCCCATATCTGCTATCTTTAAGAGCCCCATCTAGCTCTCCCTTGAAAGTATCCAGAGAACCGGCCTCCACCGCCCTCTGAGGCAGAGAATTCCACGGACTCACACCTCTCTGTGTGAAAAAGTTTCCTCATCTCTGTTTTAAATGGCTTAGCCCTTATTCTTAAACTGTGGCCACTGGTTTTGGACTCCCCCCAACATCGGGAACATGTTTCCTGCTTTATGGATAGAGACAGATGTTAATCTAAAGAGGACAAACACAAAATGCTGGAGTAACTCAGGGGGTCAGGCAGCATCTCTGGAGAAAGGGAATAGGTGACGTTTTGGGTCTGAAGAGGAATCCCATCCCGAAACGCCATCTATCCACGTTCTCCAGAGATGCTGCCGGACCCGCTGAGTTACTCCAGCACTTTGTGTCTTTTCTGTTTGTAAGCCCGCATCTGCAGTTCTTTCTTTTTGAACTTTAATGTACCTTGGGAGATTTGCATATCAACTGAGGTGGAGATAGGTCCCAGGGTATATTACAATCGTTTAGTTTAGTCTAGTTTATTGTCACGTGTACCGAGGTACAGTGAAAAGATTTTTGTCGCATGCTAACCAGTCAGCGGAAAGACAATACATGATTACAATCGAGCCATTCACAGTGTATAGATACACGATAAGGGAATAACATTTAGTACAAGGTAAAGCCAGCAAAGTCCGGTCAAGGATAGTCCGAGGGTCACCAATGAGGTAGATAGTAGTTCAGCACTAGTTGTGGTAGGATGGTTCAGTTGCCTGATAACAGCTGGGAAGAAACTGTCCCTGAATCTGGAGGTGTGTGCGTTTTCACACTTATGTACCTTTCGCCCGATGGGAGAGGGGAGAAGAGGGAGTGGCCGGGGTGAGACTCATCCTTGGTTTTGCTGCTGGCCTTGCCGAGGCAGCGTGAGGTGCAGATGGAGTCAATGGAAGGGAGGTTGGTTTGTGTGATGGTCTGGGCTGCGTCCACAATCCGATGCGGTCCTGGATGGAGCTGTTCCCAAACTGAGCTGCGATGCATCTCGATAAAATGCTTTCCACGACACATCTGTGTCTATTTCTGTAACTTTCATATCTGTTTGCAATTTCAACAAAATGCCTTTTCGGCCTGACATTGTTTGTTGTTGGTAATGCATCTGCAGAACGAGAATAGAATCTTACTGGCAAAGTTTGTCCGAAATCAGAAACTGATCTTAATGGGATTCCGAGATGCTTTTTATCCGACCAGCGACACGATATCTCTCGCTGAAATTGCTGCAGCGTGTTTTGTGCAATAATCATCTCCTAGCGTGTGCGTTAATGTAAGGTTAATGATGCCCTGCGTTCAAAGGCAAAGCGACGCGATGTGATGAATGGCCAAGGCATTTTATATTCACCGTATCTCGGCCAGTGATGTGGTGAAATGGTTGCCATTTTGCAGAAGCTGAGAAACATCTGTAAAACTGTGCAAAGTTGTCATTCGGGCGGTCACGGGTGGCGCAGCGGTAGAGTTGCTGCCTTACAGCGCTTGCAGCGCCAAGACCCGGGTTCGATCCCGATTACGGGTGCTGTCTGTACGGAGTTTGCACGTTCTCCCCGTGAACCCGCGTGGGTTTTTCTCCGGGTTGTCTCCAAGATCTTCTGTTTCCTCCCGCACTCCAAAGACGTGCAGGTTTGTAGGTTAATTGACTTGGTGTAGGTGCAAATTGTCCCCAGTGTGTGTAGGATAGTGTGAGTGTGTAGGGATCGCTGGTCGGTGCGGACTGGGTGGGCCGAAGGGCCTGTTTCCGTGCTGTATCTCTAAACTAAACTAATGCAAGAAATCTATCATTAGACTGCTCTCTGATCCAGGGCCGTCTGTCTCAGAACCTCTTTGTTTACCTCTGTACGGGTGCCAGGGGTTATGGGGAGAAGGCAGGAGAATGGGGTTAGGAGGGAGAGATAGATCAGCCGTGATTGAATGGCGGAGTAGACTCGATGGGCCGAATGGCCTAATTCTACTCCTATCACTTATGACCTTATTTGCAAACATTGATTCTCAGCCTGCATCTTAAAATGCGAATGGCTGCAGGCAAACACTGGGCATGCATGCATCCTTGGCCAGCTTGCAGTTTAAAATACCATTGCTCAGCTGCGTAATGCAGTAGAACTAAGGGGCGGCACAGTGATGCACCGGTAGAGCTGCTGCCTTACTGCGCTTACAGGTTCGATCCTGACCACGGGCGCTGTCAGTACGGAGTTTGCACGTTCTCCCCGTGACCCGCGTGGGTTTTCTCCGGTGCTCCGGTTTCCTCTCGGACTCCAAAGACGTGCAGGTTTGTAGGTTAATTGGCTTTGGCAAAGTTGTAAATTGGCCCTAGTGTGTGTAGGATAGTGTTGGTGTACGGGGTGATCGCTGAAGTCTAAAAACTATATTTCGCTACATGGAATGCCAGTGCAGATGTATCATGGAGGAACAGCACCTCATATTTCGCTTGCGTTCATACCCAGCGGCATGAACATTGACTTCTCCAACTTCAGATAGCCCTTGCTTTCTCTCTCCATCCCCTTCCCCTTCCCAGTTCTCCCACTAGTCTTACTGTCTCCACCTACAGTGGCTTGCAAAAGTATTCATACCCCTTGAACTTTTCCACATTTTGTCACGTTACAACCACAAACGTAAATGTATTTTATTGGGATTTTATGTGATAGACCAACACAAAGTGGTGCATAATTGTGAAGTGGAAGGAAAATGATACATGGTTTTCAAATTTTTTTACAAATAAAAAACTGAAACGTGTCGCGTGCAAAAGTATTCAGCCCCCCTGAGTCAATACTTTGTAGAACCACCTTTCGCTGCAATTACAGCTGCATTTACATTTGTGGTTGTAACGTGACAAAATGTGGAAAAGTTCAAGGGGTATGAATACTTTTGCAAGCCACTGTACATTCCAGCTTTGTTCTGCCCACTCCCCTGACATCAGACTGAAGAAGGGTCTCGACCCAAAACGTCGCCCATTCCTTCTCTCCAGAGATGCTGCCTCACCCGCTGAGTTACTCCAGCATTTTGTGTCTACCTTCGGTTTACAGGGGTCGCGACAGGAGACCGAGGTACAGTGAAAAGCTTTTGTTGCGGGCCAACCAGTCAGCGGACTTCTGAAGTCTGAAGAAACGTCACCCGTTCCTTCTCTCCAGAGATGCTGCCTGTCCCGCTGAGTTACTCCAACATTTTGTGCCTATCTTCAGCGGAAAGACAATCCCTGATTCAAACCGAGCCATTTACAGTGTGTAGATACCGATAAAGGGAATGACGTTTAGTGCAAAGTAAAGCCGGCAAAGTCCAATCAAGGATAGTCCGAGGATCACCAATGAGGTAGATAGTAGTTCAGCGCTGCTCCCTGGTTGTGGTGGGATGGTTCAGTTGCCTGATAATGATTACAATACCATGATGTATTCAAGAGACCGTTAGATTTAGCACTTGGGGAATCAAGGGATACGGGGAGAAAGCAAGAACGGGGGTACTGATTGGGGATGATCAGCCACGATCACATTGAATGGCGGTGCTGGCTCGAAGGGCCGAATGGCCTACTCCTGCACCTATTGTCTTTGTTTCTCCGATTCCAAAGAGTTAATTAGCCAAATAAAAAAGAAAACTGAAGTGATGGTGCATTTAGTATTGTGCACTGTAACACCAGGGACCCATGGCGGGACGCGGGTAAATGTAGCGGCTGCTTTATATCCAAGCTAGCTTGTGAATCATGCTGTTTACGAGGCAGCGGCAGTCCTGTGAGTTCAGTGCTTTTGTGTTCACTCAGTGGATTCTCTTTTTTTTTTTAAATATTTTTATTAGAAGCAAACATATTATAAGGTATGGTAACATATTATAATAGAAATAAAAACTTTTCACATACATCAATCATACATTATTATAATTGTCAATTGTCGATTAATTCTGCTTCTAGTGTTTTTTTTATATAGATAGAAAAAGAAAGATAGAAGGAAAAAAGCATTACAAATATCCACTCAGTGGATTTTCAATTGGCACTGGCGTGCTCAGGAGACCTGGGAAGCGACTACAATCGGGCCAAGTGGGGATGGTTACAGTACTCTCCGGCCCATCGGGGTCCTTATTAAAGTAAACTTCAAAGGAGAGGTGAATGAAAACAATGCGTTAAAATGGCATTTAAATTCACGAGGGTTGGACATGGAATATCTATTTCATCTGGATGTGCAGTCAGAGTTTTTGTCAACTTCTGATTTGCAGTTTAGTAATTCCAAATAAGCTCTGAACTCTTGAGGGCATTGGTTTTGTCTTTTTGCACTATTATTGTTTAATTTTACATGTATGTATGTATGTATAGATACATAGATACATAGAAAATAGGTGCAGGAGTAGGCCATTCGGCCCTTCGAGCCTGCACCGCCATTCAATATGATCATGGCTGATCATCCAACTCAGTATCCCGTACCGGCCTTCTCTCCATACCCCTGATCCCTTTGGCCACAAGGGCCACATCTAACTCCCTCTTAAATATAGCCAATGAACTGGCCTCAACTACCCTCTGTGGCAGAGAGTTCCAGAGATTCACCACTCTCTGTGAAAAAGTTTTTTCTCATCTCGGTCTTAAAGGATTTCCCCCTTATCCTTAAGCTGTGACCCTTGTCCTGGACTTCCCCAACATCGGGAACAATCTTCCTGCATCTAGCCTGTCCAACCCCATAAGAATTTTGTACGTTTCTATAAGATCCCCCCTCAATCTCCTAAATTCTAGCGAGTATAAGCCAAGTCTATCCAGTCTTTCTTCATATGAAAGACCTGACATCCCAGGAATCAGTCTGGTGAACCTTCTCTGTACTCCCTCTATGGCTATAATGTCCTTCCTCAGATAGATAGATATTTGTATTCTGTTTATATATATATATATATATATATATATATATATATACAGTATGCAGTATATGTGTATGTGTGTGTCTGTCTGCATATGTATTTACAGTATATTAGTTATCTGTGTATATTTTTTTGTGTGTGTATATATATATACAGTATGCAGTATATATATATGTGTATGTGTGTCTGTCTGCATATGTATTTACAGTATATTAGTTATCTGTGTATATTTCTTGTGTGTATATATATATATACACACACAAAACGCTGGAGTAACTCAGCGGGACAGGCAGCATCTCTGGAGAGAAGGAATGGGTGACGTTTCGGGTCGAGACCCTTCTTCAGACCCGAAACGTCACCCATTTATTCTGTCCAGAGATGCTGCCTGTCCCGCTGAGTTACTCCAACATTTTGTGTCTACCTTCGATTTAAACCAGCATCTGCATTTCCTTTCTGCATATATATATATGTGTGTGTGTGAGAGAGTGTGTGAGTGTGTCTGTGTATATATATATCCACACTCACACACACACACACACACACACACACTCCAAAGACGTACAGGCTTGTTGGCCAGCTATGCCTGCCTCTTTGTAGGGTACGTTGAACAACCCCTGTTCCAGGCGGACACTGGCCCTATCCCCAAACTCTATCTCCGTTACATTGATAACTGCATCGGCGCTACCCCCTGCACCCATGCAGAACTCGTGGCCTTCATCAACTTCACCACCAATTTTCATCCTGCACCCAAATTTACTTGGACCATCTCCGACACCTCCCTCCCCTTTCTTGATCTCACAGTCTCCATCACGGGAAATAGACTATTGACTGACATCTATTACAAACCCACTGACGCCCACAACTATCTCGACTACACTTCTTCCCACCCTGCTTCCTGCAAAGACTCTGTCTCCTACTCCCATTCCTCCGTCTACGCCGCATCTGCGCCCAAGATGAGGTGTTCCATACTAGACCTTCCGAAGGTCCTCATTCTTTAGGGAACGGGGGTTCCCCCCTCCCATCATGGATGAGGCCCTCACTCGTGTCTCCTTGGTACCCCGCAGCTCCGCCCTTACTCCCCATCCCCCTAGTCGCAATAGAGACAGAGTCCCCTAGTCCTTCCCTTCCACCCCATCAGCCTTCGCATACAACACATAATCCTCCGAATTTTCCACCACCTCCAACAGGATCCCACCACTAGCCACGTGTTCCCATCTCCACCCTTTCTGCCTTCCACAGAGACCATTCCCTCCGCAACTCCCTGGTTAACTCATCCCTTCCCACCCAAACCACCCCCTCCCTGGTACCTTCCCCTGCAACAACACCTGTCATTATACCTGCTACCTCGACTCTGTCCATGGACCCCGACACTCCTTTCAGGTTAGGAAGAGGTTCACTTGCACCTCCTCCAACCTCATCTACTGTATCTGTTGTTAATGATGTGGACTCTTATACATCGGCGAGACCAAACGCAGACTGGGCGAACGTTTCGCGGAACACCTTCGCTCAGCCCGCGTGAACCAACCTGATCTCCCGGTTGCTGGACATTTTAATTCTCCTTCCCATTCCCACACTGTGCCACGCGACAGTGAGAGTAGGAATGGAGCGAGGTGGAGGATAAATGCGTGGCTGAAGGACTGGTGCAGTGGGCAGGATTCAAATTTCTGGATCATTGGGACCTCTTTGTGGAAGGTGTGACCTGTACAAAAAGGACGGGTTGCACTTGAACCCGAGGGGACCAATATCCTGGCGGGGAGATTTGCAAAGGCTACTGGGAGATTTTAAACTAGAACGGTTGGGGGGAGGGACTCAAATAGAGAAAGCTAGTAGACAGTGTGTGAGGCAGGAGGCAGAGAAGGGAAGCACTCAGACCCAACATGTAGGGGGGAAAGAAGAAACAAATAATAAACAGAGAATAAGAGGTGGTGGGGTTCTTAAATGTGTGAGCAGAGAGACAGAGGGGTGTAAAATGAGGGTAGAAGCAATAGGTAGCAAGGTGAAAAGTAAAAGTGGCAGGCAGACAAATCCAGGGCAAAAATCAAAAAGAGCCACTTTTCCACATAATTGTATAAGGGGTAAGAGCGTTGTAAAAAAAAGCCTGAAGGCTTTGTGTCTCAATGCAAGGAGCATTCGTAATAAGGTGGATGAGTTGAATGTGCAGATAGCTATTAATGACTATGATATAGTTGGGATCACGGAGACATGGCTCCAGGGTGACCAAGGCTGGGAGCTGAACATCCAGGGATATTCAATATTCAGGAGGGATAGAGAGAAAGGAAAAGGAGGTGGGTAGCGTTGCTGGTTAGAGAGGAGATTAACGCAATAGAAAGGAAGGACATTAGCTTGGAGGATGTGGAATCGATATGGGTAGAGCTGCAAAACACTAAGGGACAGAAAACACTAGTGGGAGTTGTGTACAGGCCACCTAACAGTAGTAGTGGAGTTGGGATGGCATCAAACAGGAAATTAGAAATGCGTGCAACAAAGGCAAAACAGTTATAATGGGTGACTACAATCTACATATAGATTGGGTGAATCAAAATGGCAGGGGTGCTGAGGAAGAGGATTTCTTGGAATGTATGCGGAATAGTTTTCTAAACCAACATGTAGAGGAACCAACGAGAGAGCAGGCTATTCTAGACTGGTATTGAGTAATGAGGAACGGTTAGTTAGCAGTCTTGTTGTGCGTGGCCCCTTGGGCAAGAGTGACCATAATATGGTTGAGTTCTTCATTAGGATGGAGAGTGACATTGTTAATTCAGAAACAAGGGTTCTGAACTTAAAGAAAGGTAACTTTGTGGGTATGAGACGTGAATTGGCCAAGATTGACTGGCAATTGATTCTTAAAGTCTGTCAGTCTGAAGAAGGATTTTGGCCCGAAATGTTGCCTATTTCCTTCGCTCCATAGATGCTGCTGCACCCGCTGAGTTTCTCCAGCATTTTTGTCTACCATTGATTCTTAAAGGGTTGATGGTGGATATGCAATGGAAGGCATTTAAAGACTGCATGGATGAACTACAACAATTGTTCATCCCAGTTTGGCAAAAGAATAAATCAGGGAAGGTAGTGCATCCATGGATTACAAGGGAAATCAGGGATAGTATCAAAACAAAAGATGAAGCGTACAAATTAGCCTGAAAAAGCAGCCTACCAGACTGGGTGAAATTCAGACTCCAGCAGAGGAGGTCAAAGGGCTTAATTAGGGAAGGGAAAATAAATTATGAAAGAAAACTGGCAGGGAACATAAAAACCGACTGCAAAAGTATTTATAAATATGTGAAGAGAAAAAGATTAGTTAAAACAAATGTAGGTCCCTTGCAGTCAGAAACAGGTAAATTGATCATGGGGAACAAGGACATGGCAGACCAATTGAATAACTACTTTGGTTCTGTCTTCACTAAGGAAGACATAAAAAATCTGCCGGAAATAGCAGGGGACCGCGGGTCAAATGAGATGGAGGAACTGAGTGAAATCCAGGTTAGCCGGGAAGTGGTGTTAGGTAAATTGAATGGATTAAAGGCCGATAAATCCCCAGGGCGAGATTGGCTGCATCCCAGAGTACTTAAGGAAGTAGCCCCAGAAATAATGGATGCATTTGTGATAATTTTTCAAAACTCCTTGGATTCTGGAGTAGTTCCTGAGGATTGGAGGGTAGCTAATGTAACCCCACTTTTAAAAAATGAGGGAGAGAGAAAACGGGGAATTACAGACCAGTTCGTCTAACATCGGTAGTGGGGAAACTGCTAGAGTCAGTTATTAAAGATGGGATAGCAGCACATTTGGAAAGTGGTGAAATCATTGGACAAAGTCAGCATGGATTTACGAAAGGTAAATCATGTCTGACGAATCTTATAGAATTTTTCGAGGATGTAACTAGTAGAGTGGATAAGGGAGAACCAGTGGATGTGTTATATCTGGACTTTCAGAAGGCTTTCGACAAGGTCCCACATAAGAGATTAGTATACAAACTTAAAGCACATGGTATTGGGGGATCAGTATTGATGTGGATAGAGATCTGGCTGGCAAACTGGAAGCAAAGAGTAGGAGTAAACGGGTCCTTTTCAGAATGGCAGGCAGTGAATAGTGGGGTACCGCAAGGCTCAGTGCTGGGACCCCAGCTATTTACAATATATATTAATGATTAGGACGAGGGAATTGAATGCAACATCTCCAAGTTTGCGGATGACACGAAGCTGGGGGGCAGTGTTAGCTGTGAGGAGGATGCTAGGAGGCTGCAAGGTGACTTGGATAGGCTCGGTGAGTGGGCAAATGCATGGCAGATGCAGTATAATGTGGATAAATGTGAGGTTATGCAATTTGGTGGCAAAAACAGGAAAGTAAACTATTATCTGAATGGTGGCCGATTAGGAAAAGGGGAGATGCAACGAGACCTGGGTGTCATGGTACACCAGTCATTGAAAGTAGGCATGCAGGTGCAGCAGGCAGTGAAGAAAGCCAATGGTATGTTAGCATTCATAGCAAAAGGATTTGAGTATAGGAGCAGGGAGGTTCTACTGCAGTTGTACAGGGTCTTGGTGAGACCACACCTGGAGTATTGCGTACAGTTTTGGTCTCCAAATCTGAGGAAAGACATTCTTGCCATAGAGGGAGTACAGAGAAGGTTCACCAGACTGATTCCTGGGATGTCAGGACTTTCATATGAAGAAAGACTGGATAGACTCGGCTTGTACTCGCTAGAATTTAGAAGATTGAGGGGGGATCTTATAGAAACTTACTAAATTCTTAAGGGATTGGACAGGCTAGATGCAGGAAGATTGTTCCCGATGTTGGGGAAGTCCAGGACAAGTGGCCACAGTTTAAGGATAAAGGGGAAATCTTTTCACACAGAGTGGTGAATCTCTGGAATTCTCTGCCACAGAAGGTAGTTGAGGCCAGTTCATTGGCTATATTTAAGAGGGAGTTAGATGTGGCCCTTGTGGCTAAAGGGATCAGGGGGTATGGAGAGAAGGCGGGTACAGGATACTGAGTTGGATGATCAGCCATGATCATATTGAATGGCGGTGCAGGCTCGAAGGGCCGAATGGCCTACTCCTGCACCTAGTTTCTATGTTTCTGTCCTCGGTCTCCTCCATTGACACAGTGAGGCTAAACGCAAATTGGAGGAACAGCATCTCATATTCCGCTTGGGCAGCTTACAGCCCAGTGGTGTGAATATTGATTTCTCTCACTTCAGGTAGCCCCGGCATTCCCTCTCTCTCTATCCCTCCCCCACCCAAGTCGCACCAGCTTCTCATTTTCACCCAACAAACGGCTAACAATGGCCCGTTTCCTTTATCATCGTTACTTTTATGCATATCTTTCATTCATTGTCCTCTATCTCTCCACATCACCGTCTATATCTCTCGTTTCCCTTACCCCTAACCAGTCTGAAGAAGGGTCTCGACCCGAAAGGTCACCCGTTCCTTCTCTCCAGAGATGCTGCCTGTCCCGCTGAGTTACTCCAGCTTTTTGTGCCTATCTTAGGCTTGTTGGCTAATTGGCTTGGTAAAATTGTAAATTGTCCCCAGTATGTGTAGGTGGAGACTCGGTGGGCCGAAGGGCCTGTTTCCACACTGAATCACTAAACTAAACTAAACTAAACTGGTGATCAGTAGTAGATGTTGATTTGATGGCCCTGTTTCCATACTGTATCTTTCAATCAGCCAATCTGTGAATCACACGGACGTCCTAATTATACCAAGCAATTGTTTTTGATTAAAAAATTTCATGCCGTGCCATAGAATTTCTGACTCTATATATTGTCATTGAGGGCTGGCATTAATTTTTTCATGAATAGTGCAGGAAGGAACTGCAGATGCTGGTTTATACCGTAGACAGGCACAAAGTGCTGGAGTAACTCAGCGCCTCAGGCAGCATCTCTGGAGAAAAGGAGAGTTGGAACGAGTTTATTGTCACATGTACAGTGAAAAGCTTTTGTTGCGTGCTAACCAGCCAGCAGAAAGACAATACATGATTACAATTGAGCCATTTATAATGTATAGATAGATACAAGATAAGGGAATAACGTGAATAATGTTTCGTGCAAAATAAAGTCCAGCAAAGTCCGATCGAGGATAGTCCGAGGGTCTCCAAGGAGGGAGATAGTAGTTCAGCACTGCTCTCTGGTTGTGGTAGGATGATTCAGTTGCCTGATAACAGCTGGGAAGAAACTGTCCTTGAATCTGGAGGTGTGCGTTTTCACACTTCTGTACATCTTGCCCGATGGAAGAGGGGAGAAGAGGGAGTGGCCGGGGCGCGACTGGTCCTTGATTATGCTGCTGGCCTTGCCGAGGCAGCGTGAGGTACACTGTAAATGGCTTGATTGTAATCATGTATTGTCTTTCCACTGGCTGGTTAGCAGGCAGCAAAAGCTTTTCACTGTGCCTCGGTACACGTGACAATAAACTAAACTAATCTAAACTAAACAAGATTAAAAGCTTTGTTTTGCATGCTGTCCAATTGAACCAGGTAATATTATGCATTAATACGATCAAGCCAAACTCCAGTACAATTGGCAGAGCAATGGGGAAGATACAGAGTGGAGAATATAGTTCTCAGCAATTGGGATGTGGGAGGGAACCGAAGATCTCGGAGAAAACCCACGCAGGTCACGGGGAGAACGTACTAACTCCGCACAGACAGCACCCGCAGTCAGGATCGAACCCAGGTCTCTGGCGCTGTAAACAATAGACAATAGGTGCTGGAGTAGGCCATTCGGCCCTTCGAGCCAGCACCGCCATTCAATATGATCATGGCTGATCATCCCCAATCAGTACCCCGTTCCTGCCTTCTCCCCATATCCCCTGACTCCGCTATCTTTAAGAGCTTTATCTAACTCCCTTGAAAGTATTCTGAGAATTGGCCTCCACTGCCTTCTGATGCAGAGAATTCCACAGATTCACAACCCTCCGTGTGAAGAAGCGTTTCCTCATCTCTGTTCTAAATGGCCTATTCCCTTATGTCAGGCAGCAACTCTACCGCTGCGCCACCGTGCCGCCCTTGCCTTGAAATCCAATATTCTTCCAGACGCTGGACTTTCAAGTTAGTTCAACCGTGCGTCCGTGTGCTTGTTGTAGCTGGCCTTTACAACAGCAGAGGCACTCAAGTGAGCTTGGCTGCAGCGACAGGCCGTGGAGGAGAATTAACTTCAGTTCAATGACTTTTCTCAGGATTGGGAAGAGCAGGTACTTAAGGATACAAAGCCCAGGGAGGGATGAAGAAACCAGAACATCTGTGAGATGTAAAAAAATATGGGGTGGTTTCGGGTTGGAACTAGTGTTGCCAACTGTCCTGTATTAGCCGGGACATCCCGTATATTGGGTTAAATTGGTTTGACCCGTACGGGACCGCCCTTGTCCCGTATTTGACTGCTACTACTCGGGTCGAGGGGACTGTCGGGTCGGAGCGCCGCGTCCGGCCCCCGCCTCCCCCGTCCCGACGTAGTGCAGCCCGTGGAGTGCAGCAGCAGCAGCAGCACCTCGCCCGTGGCCCCGTCGGTCGGCAGCCCGGCCAGCTGTCCGACCTTCGGACCTTCGCTTACCGCCGACACCACCACCACCCCCCCTCCTTCTCATGGCCGATCATCGGTTCATGAGTTGGATGGGGAGCCAGACTTTGCGCGCGACGTCGCGCGGCCCGGGTCAAATCTCCTCAGCTGGCCCGCCGGCTGGGTTTTGTGTACAGTCCAGCACCCGGGCCAACTCATCATTCACCCAGCCACGGCCGAGTCGGTCAACGAAATGCCTTCCGGAATATGTCCCGCATTTTGACCTTTTTGAGAAAGTTGGCTACCCTAGTCGGAACAGACTGAAAGATGGAGAAGGCCAGAATGAAACAGATGACATTTTGTTTACAGAGTATTATTTTCTCTCAGATCTTCAGATTAATTCAGTGCTTACAACCTCTGTGAACATCTCTGGAATGGCTGCCGTTCCTTGTTGGATCAACCTAACGTTTGGCTTAATTCACTGGGAGATGTCGTCACGCATCCAATTGAATAAATCACAGAGTATATTTATGTTCAAATGTAGCTGGCCTCTCCTGTGTAACTTTTCCAGCGACAATCAATCAACTGAATTGAGTTACATTTGTAGTGAATTAAACTGGAGATGTAATCCCAAGCATTTAGCTTCAGCTGCTTGGTTTTCAGCTGAAGTGCTCTCAGTCGCACCGATGTGAAATCCCCAGCACAATCCTTCACATTCGTTTCTCAGTCAAAATGGATACCACCGAGTATTCAGCAGCAGTGTTAAGCAATAAGTATGTGTAGGAAGAAGATGGACACAAAATGCTGGAGTAACTCAGCGGGACAGGCAGCATCTCTGGAGAGAAGGAATGGATGGGTGACGTTTCGGGTTGAGACCCTTCTTCAGACTGAAAGAGTGAGATGGCCAGAACAAATGGCCTTCTTCAGTCTGAAGAAGGGTGTCGACCCGAAACGTCGCAGCGCACCAGTTCCAGAGACAAAATGCAATGTCCGCAATGGGGTAGAGGTGAATCGGACAGTACCCTAACTTATGGAAGGACCGTTCAGAAGCCTGATAAGGAGGTATACAAGAATGATCCCAGGAATGAGTAGGTTAACATATGATGAGCGTTTGACAGCACTGGGCCTGTACTCGCTGGAGTTTAGAAGGATGAGGGGATATCTCATTGATACGTACAGAATAGTGAAAGGCTTGGATAGAGTGGACGTGGAGAGGATGTTTCCACTAGTGGGAGAGTCTAGGACTAGAGGTCACAGGCTCAGAATTAAAGGACGATCTTTCAGGAAGGAGATGAGGAGGATTTTTTTTGGTCAGAGGGTGGTGAATCTGTGGAATTATTTGCCACAGACGGCTGTGGAGGCCAAGTCAATGGATATTTTTAAGGCAGAGATAGATTCATGATTAGTACGGGTGTCAGAGGTTATGGAGAAAAGCAGGAGAATGGGGTTAGGAGGGAGATATAGATCAGCCATGATTGAATGGCAGAGTAGACTTGATGGACCGAATGGCCTAATTCTGCTCCTATCAATTATAATAATAATAATAATTCATTTTATTTACTGGCGCCTTTCTAAAACCCAAGGACACCTTACAAGGCATAGAATCACAAAAATACAAAACACATAATCGGAATAAATTAAATATAAAAACACCACAGTACACAAATCAAGGACAGAATTCAATTTCAAAAGCACAAAAAGAAAATAAGAAACACAATTATGAACTTATGATCTTATGAACGATCCTACTCAGAAGATTATTTTCGGAACAATGGAAGCCAGCTTTGAGCTGACTTCGTTCCAAATGAGCTTCCTTAATTACAGCTTAATAATGGCAAAAAAAACTATACTTAAATTCTGGAAAAACGCTCCCACACCAACGATAAAAATGTGGATTTCAAATATGTCCGAACTGTTACACCTAGAAGACACGAGATTCCTCCTAGCAGGCAAATCAGACCATTTCCAAAAGATTTGGTCTCCATTTATCGACTTATTACAAGCATAGGGTGCCTGTCAGTCCGTGTACAAGATGGCGGTCGGAGGGGAGAGTGGACGCTGGCGCGAATTGGTCACCGCTGCTCTCTCCTCAAATTGTGTTTCTTATTTTCTTTTGGTGCTTTTGAAATTGAATTCTGTCCTTGATTTGTGTACTGTGGTGTTTTTTTTTTTTTTTTTAATTTAATTTATTCCGATTATGTGTTTTTTTTTTTTTTTTGTGATTCTATGCATTGTAAGGTGTCCTTGGGTTTTAGAAACGCGCCAGTAAATAAAATGATTATTATTATTATTATTATAACACAACTGAAAATATATGGATTCAGGACCTGGTGAGGGGTGTGTAAAGATACGAAGCAGGTACATCCCTTTTATCTTATTTTACTTTCTTATATCTTCTGTTTTCTATTTTTCTCTTTCTTTTCCTTTGGTTTTCTTTTTAACTCGTGTTTTGCGTTTCTACGGGTTTCTCCTGATCACCCTTTCACGGACTTACTATCTTATCTAACTCTCTCTATTCTTCTTCTTTTTAAAGTTTAAAACAAGAAGTGGTACAGGAAATGTATTATGTTATTTTTGGCTGATATCACTGTAATGTACATTACTTCTAATAAATAAAATATTTAAAAAATAAAATTAAAAAAAATAAAAGAAGTCGCACAAACTACGGATGAAGAGAATTATTTTTCTGTACCCCGAGTCTTTGCTGGTAAAGTTTTACTTAAGCAACTTTCAAGAAGCAGGCGAGATTGATTTAAGATGAGGGGGGAAAGACGGAGTGTTCTTACATTTTACACCAGTTGGACAGACTTGGATTGTGTTCTCTGGAATGTCAGAAGTTGAGGGTTGATCCCTTCGAAGTATATGAGAGACATAAATAGAGTAGACATTCAGAACCTTTTACCAGAGTGGAGATGCCAAAGACTAGAGGGCATACGCTTAAGGTGAGAGGGGCAAATTTTTAAGGATATATAGATTTTGGATGAGGGGGGGAAAGATTTAATAGCAACCTGAAGGGTAAAATTTTTACATAAAGGGTGGTGGGTGTATGATACGAGCTGCCGGAGGTAGTGGTTGATGTAGATCAAACAGTATTGCTGATTTGATCCGTGTCTGGTTTTGTTGCTGACCTGATCCATAATCCATGTCAGGTTTTCCACACTACCACCCGGTGGCATGCGGGCAGCCAAGTTAGTTAGTTCAACTTACGACTCGGAGCCTACAGTACTCATTTCGATGGTCTCTGGATGTATTCTAATTAAAGTACTTGTTATGATATATAATGACTCAGTATCAATAGTTCTTTGCACAGTTGAGGCAGGTACTAGTGCAATGTTTGAGAAACATGTGGACAAGCACATGGATAGGACAGGTTTGGAGGGATATGGGCCAAATGCAGGCAGGCACACTAGTGTAGATGGGGCATGTTGGCCGGTGTGGGCAAGTTGGGCTGAAGGGCCTGTTTCCACGCTGCATCACTCTATGACTCCGGGTTTGTACATAAATCCTCTCCTTTGTCTTCGAGTGGAAATGGTAGGACTACTCAAGGAGAAAGGAGGAAATTATTGGCTAAGGCCGAGGAATTGGGTGAGGCCCTTAATGAGCACTCTGCATCGCCATGTCTTAACTTTAAAAAAAAAAAACTCCACCACAACCTTTTCCACGGTTAGTCGGCATGAATAACTTGTGATGGGCGGCACGTGGCGCAGTGGTAGAGATGCTGCCGCCCCTGTCCCACTTCGGAAACCTGAACGGAAACCTCTGGAGACCTTGCGCCCCACCCAAGGTTTCCGTGAGGTTCCCGGAGGTTCCGGTAAGGTAAGAGTAACGTGCCTCAATGACTATCAACCTGTGGCACTAACGCCTGTGGTGATGAAGTGCTTTGAGAGGTTGATCATGACGCAGATCAACTCCTACCTCGACAAAAACCTGGACCCACTGCAGTTCGCTTACCGCCACAACAGATCAACGGTGGATGCGATCTCGCTGGCTCTCCACTCCGCTCTGGACCACTCGGACAACAAAAACTCATATGTCAGGCTGTTATTCATCGATTACAGCTCGGCATTTAACACAATCATCCCCTCCAAGCTGGTTACCAAACTCGCAGAACTGGGTCTCTGCGCATCCTTCTGCAATTGGATCCTCGACTTCCTCATTCTCAGACCACAGTCTGTTCGTATTGGTGGAAATGTGTCAGCCTCGATAACAATCAGCACGGGAGCACCACAAGGCTGCGTGCTCAGTCCCCTGCTGTACTCACTCTATACTCATGACTGCGTAGCCGGTCATAGTGCAAACTCCATCATCAAGTTCGCTGACGACACCACTGTTGTGGGACGTATCACTGATGGGGATGAGTCAGAGTATAGAAGAGAGATCGAGCAACTGTCCATATGGTGCCAGCACAATAACCTGGCCCTCAACACCAGCAAAACCAAGGAACTGATTGTGGACTTTGGAAGGAGTAGGATGGGCACCCACAGTCCCGTTTATATCAACGGGTCGATGGTTGAAAGGGTCAAGAGCTTCAAATTCCTGGGCGTGCACATCTCTGAAGATCTTTCCTGGTCCGAGAACAATGATGCCATTATTAAGAAAGCACATCAGCGCCTCTACTTCCTGAGAAGATTACGGAGAGTCGGTTTGTCAAGGAGGACTCTCTCTAACTTCTACAGGTGCACAGTAGAGAGCATGCTGACCGGTTGCATCGTGGCTTGGTTCGGCAACTTGAGCGCCCTGGAGAGGAAAAGACTACAAAAAGTAGTAAACACTGCCCAGTCCATCATTGGCTCTGACCTCCCTTCCATCGAGGGGATCTACCACAGTCGCTGCCTCAAAAAGGCTGGCAGCATCATCAAGGACCCACACCATCCTGGCCACACACTCATCTCCCTACTACCTTCAGGTAGAAGGTACAGGAGCCTGAAGACTGCAACGACCAGGTTGAGGAACAGCTACTTCCCCACAGCCATCAGGCTATTAAACCTGGCTCGGACATAACACTGAACTTTACTAGCCAATACTGTTATTTGCACTTTATCAGTATATTGACCATTGTGTATATATTTATAGAATGCCTTGTAGTCTATGTTCTGTTGTGCTGAAGCAAAGCAAGAATTTAATTGTCCTACCAGGGACACATGACAATAAACTCACTTGACTTGACTCTCCATGAGTCACCAGAGGTTTTGGTCACTTGCCTGGAAAGCCTCGACCGAAGCGTGAGCTGCATCTACTGATCAAAGATCCTATAAGATCTTTGCTAACACACACACACACACACGCACGCACGCACGCACGCACGCACGCACGCACGCACGCACGCACGCACGCAGGCACGCACGCACGCACGCACACACACACACACACACACACACACACACACACACACACACACACACTCACACACACACACACACACACACACACACACACAAAAAAAAAAAAAAAAAGGTGGGGGCTAGGGACAGCGGAGGAGCGCTATCTGCGTGATGGAGAGGAAGGTAAACGGCTGCCACAGAGCACGGTAAGTCCTTTATGGGTGCTGTCTGTAGGGAGTTTGTACGTTCTCCCCGTGACCCGCGTGGGTTTTCTCCGAGATCTTCGGTTTCCGTCCCGCACTCCAAAGACGTACAGGTTTGTAGGTTAATTGGCTCGGTGTAAATGTTACATTGTCCCGAGTGCATGTAGGACAGTGTTAATGTGCGGGGATCGCTGGTTGGTGAAGACTCAGTGGGCCGAAGGGCCTGTTTCCACACTGTATCTCTAAACTAAACTGTCGAACAAATCACACATACTCACAGGTGTGGTAGAACGGTATTTATTGAATAACACATATAACACACTATAGCGGTTTGCTTCTTCTGTACAGCGGCATAGAGTGTCTGCACATGTTGGGTTGCGATAATATGAATAGTATGGTAGTAGGCGGAACTTCTGATGATACAACACTACATTGGTTAGTAAATAAACAATCTACATAAACTAAAAGAGCATTAAGTTCATACGTCCTTGGAGCAGTATAAGGCCATTCGGCCCATCAAGTCTACTCCGCCATTCAATCATGGCTGATCCATCTTTCCCTCTCACCCTCATTCTCCTGCCTTCTCCTCATAACGCCTCCTTCCTTGAGGAGCTTAACCACTTTTATGGCTGCTTTGACAGGGACAATCTAGAGATGGCCATCAAGGCTGTGCTCCCTGCCAATCACCAGCCCCTCACACTCACCCCCTACGACGTGTACGTGGCACTGAGTAGGACTAATGCACGTAAGGCTGCTGGCCCTGACGGCATCCCCGGGCGCGTCCTCAGGACCTGTGCTGCGCAGCTGACAGACGTCTGGACTGACATCTTCAACCTGTCACTTGCCCAAGCAGTTGTGCCCACGTGCCTTAAATCCACCTCCATCGTGCCGGTGCCAAAACACTCCACTGCGGCAAGCCTCAACGACTTCCGCCCAGTTGCACTTACTCCCATCATCACCAAGTGCTTCGAGAGGCTGGACCTGGCACACCTCAAAGGCTGCCTACCTCCCCACATTGGATCCCTATCAGTTTGCCTACCGCAAGAACAGGAGTACGGAGGATGCCATCTCAACGGCACTTCACTCTGCCCTCTCCCACCTCGGCAACACAAACACCTACGTAAGAATGCTGTTCATCGACTATAGCTCAGCATTCAACACAATCATACCCTCTAAACTGATCACCAAACTCAGCAAACTCCCCTCCCTCTGCAACTGGATACTGGACTTTCTAACTGACAGACCCCAGTCTGTTAGGTTAGACAAGCACACCTCTTCAACCCTCACCCTGAACACCAGCGTTCCACAGGGCTGTGTGCTGAGCCCCCTCCTCTACTCCCTCTTCACCTACGACTGCACACCTGTACATGGTACTAACACCATCATCAAGTATGCAGATGATACAACGGTGATTGGCCTCATCAGCGACAACGATGAGTCGGCCTATAGGGAGGAGGTCCAGCTCCTAGCAGCATGGTGCGCTGACAACAACCTGGCCCTTAACTCCAAGAAGACCAAGGAGCTCATTGTAGACTTCAGGAAGTCTAGGGGCGGCACGCACACCCCCATCCACATTAACGGGACGGAGGTGGAACGTGTTTCCAGCTTCAGGTTTCTGGGGGTCAACATCTCTGATGACCTCTCTTGGACCCACAATACCTCAACACTGGTCAAGAAGGCTCACCAGCGTCTCTTCTTCCTGAGGAGACTAAAGAAGGTCCATCTGTCTCCTCAGATTCTGGTGAACATCTACCGCTGCACCATCGAGAGCATCCTTACCAACTGTATCACAGTATGGTATGGCTCTGTCTCCGACCGGAAAGCACTGGAGAGGGTGGTGAAAACTGCCCAACGCATCACCGGTTCCTCACTCCCCTCCATTGAGTCTGTCCAGAGCAAGCGATGTCTGCGAAGGGCGCGCAGCATCGTCGAGGACTGCTCTCACCCCAACCACAGACTGTTTACCCTCCTCCCATCCGGGAGGCGCTACAGGTCTCTCCGTTGCCGAACCAGCAGGTTCAGGAACAGCTTCTTCCCTGCGGCTGTTACACTACTCAACACTGCACCTTGCTGATTGCCAGTCACCCCCACCCCGGACACTCCTTCCCCCAGAAGAATTGCACTACAGCTACTGTATGTACATATATATATTTTACTGTTCATTATTCTGTGTTCGCCCTTCTGGGTGAGATGCTAACTGCATTTCGTTGTCTCTGAAATTGTACACTGCACAATGACAATAAAGTTTGAATCTGAATCTGAATCTAACCCCTGACACCCGTACTAATAAAGAATCTGTCAATCTCCAACTTAATATCCACTGACTTGGCCTCCACAGCCGTCTGTGGCAAAGAATTCCACAGATTCACCACCCTCTGGCTAAAGAGATTCCTCCTCACCTCCTTTCTGGTCCTAGACTCTCCCACTAGTGGAAACATCCTCCCCACATCCACTCTACCCAGGCCTTTCACTATTCGGTAAGTTTCAATGAGGTCCCCCCTCACCCTTCTAAACTCCAGCGAGTGCAGGCCCCAGTGCCGTCAAAAGCTCATCACATGTTAACCCACTCAGTCCTGGGATTAATCTCCCTAACATTAATATGCTACCTTGAGATTGGGTTAATTGCGCTTTTTAATGTAATTAATTGGCTTTTCTCATAAGAAATTACTCCTGTGGTGTACCACCATTGAGTGGCAGTCCGGGTAAAATTTTATTAGGAATAAGTTCAGGAGTTGATTTCTCATTGCTCAGCCTCGAAGGAATTCTGATTAATGGAGCTATCAATTGTTATGGAGTTTCACGTTGTTTCCATTTAAATCTTTGACTTTATCCGTAACTTGCAATGAATTGTCTTGGGACCATATTATATAACCTATTGGTTTGGATCGTGTGTTGGCGTTAAGACAGGGTTTCAAAATTCCTCCACGAAACCTCCGCCAAACTAAATTAAACTAAATTAAACTGCCAGGGGGTTATGGGGAGAAGGCGGGAGAACGGGTTGAGAGGGAGAGATGGATCAGGCATGATTGAATGGTGAAGCAGAAGGGCCGAATGGTCTAATTCTGCTCCTATCACTAATGAGCTTCAGGGCGGCACGGCGGTAGAGTTGCTGCCTTACAGCGCCAGACAGTCGCGTTCCATCCCGACCACGGGTGCTGTCTGTGCGGAGTTTGCACGTTCTCCCCGTGGGTTTTCTCCGAGATCTTCGGTTTCCTCCCACCCTCCAGTGACGTACAGGTTTGTAGGTTATTGGCTTGGTATAAATGTTTTAACAATAAAATGTCCCCAGTGTATCTCTAAACTAAACTAAATCAAACTAGTGATCAGAAAGCGGTGGGGTGCTTAAATGTGCCAGGGAACCATAAATCAAGATGTCATCCTTATTAGATATAAATGATGGTCATATCAGTTGAAATAATGATGCAAATCTAATGGGAACCAGGCAGTGAATCCAGGTTATACAGGAGTTACAGCAAATAATGTCACGGTCCTATACGATCGCTCGTAAATCATCCTGTCAGGGACATGTTGCCAAGATACTAGAAAGCATCACAGATTATTGCCCCCTTTGAGAAAATAATCCTGTTCATTGCAGAGCAAGGCAGATCAGTTGTTAGTGCAATTAAATAGTGTTTATGAGGTTTTTGTCTGGTCTAGATGAGAGATGCGGCGCGGAAACAGGCCCTTCGGCCTACCCAGTCCGCGCCAACCAGCGATCCCCCGCACATTAACACTATCCTACACACACTGGGGACGATTTTTCTACATATACACCAAGCCAATTAACTTACAGACTTGCACGTCTTTACAGTGTGGGAGGAAACCGAAGATCTCGGAGAAACACCCATGCAGTTCAAGGGGGGAACGTGCAAACTCCATACAGACACAAGCCGTAGTCGGGATCGAACCCGGGTCTCTGGCGCTGTGAGGCAGCAATTCGACCAATAGACAATAGAGAATAAATGCAGGAGTTGGCCATTCGGCCCTTCGAGCCAGCACTGCTATTCAATGTGATCATGGCTGATCATCTATCAGTACCCCGTTCCTGCCTTCTCGTGCAAACTCCGTACAGACAGCGCACGTAGTCAGGATCAATAGACAATAGGCGCAAGAATAGGCCATTCGGCCCTTCACGCCATTCAATATGATCATGGCTGATCATCCAGAATCAGTACCCCGTTCCCGCCTTCTTCCCACATCCCTTGATTCCGTTCGCCCTAAGAGCTAAATCTAACTCTCTCTTGAAAACATCCAGTGAATTGGCCTCCACTGCCTTCTGTGGCAGAGAATCCACAGATTCACAACTCTCTGGGTGAAAAAGTTTTTCCTCATAAATAAAGCATTTCTGCTTTATGAGCGATTTGCATGATACTCCTTCTACAGCAATAGTTGTGTTATAAAAGATCTACACTGATCACGCATATCAAAAATGTTAGAATAATGCCAAAACAGATCATATTCATTTTATTCCAGAGCTGCATGCCCTTAACATTTAAGTGCTTCAAGTAGCAATTTCCCACAGAGATTTGACCTTTATCTAATCTGGGAGACTGCAAATCATAAACAGAGAGCAGTGTTATCGAACAAACTGCATCAAATTCCCACACTATCCACTGCTCTACAAAGTAAATATCTTCAAGGCTTATGGTGCTATCACGATTATGTCACCAGTCGTGTTGGCAACTGCCCCGTATTAGCCGGGAAATCCCGTATATTGGGCTAAATTGGTTTGTCCCATGCGGGACCGCCCTTGTCCCGTATTTGACTGCTACTACTCGGGTCGATGGGACTGTCGGGTCGGAGCGCCGCGTCCGGCCCCGCCTCACCCGTCCCGACATAGTGCAGCCCATGGAGTGCAGCAGCAGCAGCAGCAGCGCCTCGCCCGTGGCCCCGTCGGTCGGTCGGCAGCCCGGCCAGCTGTCCGACCTTCGGGCCTTCGCTTACCGCCGACACCACCACCACCCCTCCTTCTCATGGCCGATCATCGGTTCATGAGTTGGATGGGGCGCCAGACTTTGCGCGCAACGTCGCGCGTACCGGGCCAACGCTCCTCAGCTGGCCCGCCGGCTGGGCTTTGTGTGCAGTCCAGCACCTGGGTCAACGAGTTGCCATCGGGAATTTGTCCCATATTTTGACCTTTTGTCCCTTATTAGGGAGTTGGAGAAAGTTAGCAACCCTAATCGCCAGGCTGTTAATCCAACGAGCCAAAATTCTAATGGCATCATGTGTTATGCTGTTTACCACCTCGAAGGCTCTATGACTCTATGTGTAGGAAGGAACTGCAGGTGTTGGTTTACACCGCAGGCATACACAAAATGCTGGAGTAACACAGCGGGACAGGCAGCGTCTCTGGAGGGAAGGATTGGGTGACGTTTTCGGGTCGACAAGTCTAAACGTCGCATCTCGACCTGAAACGTCACCCATTCTGTCCATCAGAGATGCTGCCTGTCCTGCTGAGTTACTCCAGCATTTTGTGTCTGTCTACCTTCAAATAACATCGTGGCATTTTCAGAATCCAAAAAGCAGTTTATCTTTTAAAACATATGAAAATTAAATTAGAGCGGCAGGGTGGCGCAGCGCTAGAGTTGCTGCCTCACAGCGCCAGAGACCCGGGTTCGATCCTGACTACGGGTGCTGTCTGGTTGGAGTTTGTATTTTCTCACAGTGACCATGTGGGGTTTTCTCTGAGCGCTCCGGTTTCCTCCCTCACTCCAAAGACGCACAGGTTTGTAGGTTAATTGGCTTCAGTAAAGACTGTAAATTGTCGGTAGTGCGTGTGGGATAGTGCAAGTTATCGCTGGTCGGCGCGGACACAGTGGGCCGAAGGGCCTGTCTCCGCACTCTATCTCAAAACTAAACTAAACTAAACCCTTCAAACATTAACCATGGCCTTGGAATGGAATTGTAATTAAAAGAAAGGCTGATTAATGCTATACATGGAAGCAGAAATGTTTTCCAATCTATCAAGTACAAAACACACAGGAGGAAGCTCTTGGTGTTTTGTTCAAGATTCCAGCTTCTGCAGAGACCTGTGTCCAGGGATCCCCGGATTACAAATGACCTGATTTACGAAAATTGACTTTGTGCAAAATACTTCCATACATTTCATGGGCGGCACGGTGGCGCAGCGGTAGAGTTGCTGCCTCACAGTGCCCGAGACCCAGGTTCGATCCTGACTACGGGTGCTGTCTGTACGGAGTTTGTACGTTCTCCCCGTGACCTGCGTGGGTTTTCTCTGGGTGCTCCGGTTCCTCCCACACTCCAAAGACGTGCAGGTTTGTAGGTTAATTGGCTTGGTGTGAATGTAAAATTGTCCCCAGTGTGTGTGGGATAGTGTTTGTGTGCGGGGATCGCTGGTCGACGCGGACTCGGTGGAACGAAGGGCCTGTTTCTGCGCTGTATCTCTTAACTAAATTATACTAAGCTGTAAATACTATTTTTTCGTAAGCTACATCAAAGGGAAGGGAGCTTTGTTCATGTTGTAGCCATGGCAACGAGAAGCCATGGTTTTTGGAAGGTAATGGTTGATTAGGGTTGCCAACTGTCCCGTATTAGCCAGGACATCCCATATATTGGGCTAAATTGGTTTGTCCCATACGGGACCGCCCTTGTCCCGTATTTGACTGCTGCTACTCGGGTCGAGGGGACTGTCGGGTCGGAGCGCCGCGTCCGGCCCCGCCTCACCCGTCCCGACGTGGTGCAGCCCATGGAGTGCAGCAGCAGCAGCAGCAGCAGCAGCGCCTCGCCCGTGGCCCCGTCGGTCGGCAGCCCGGCCAGCTGTCCGACCTTCGGGCCTTCGCTTACTGCCGACACCACCACCACCCTCCTTCTCGTGGCCGATCATCGGTTCATGAGTTGGATGGGGGTGCCGGACTTTGCGCGCGACGTCGCGTGGCCCGGGCCAAAACTCCTCAGCTGACCCGCCGGCTGGGCTTTGTGTGCGGTCCAGCACCCGGGCCAACTCATCATTCACCCAGCCACGGTCAACGAATTGCCGTCGGGAATTTGTCCCGTATTTTGACCTTTTGTCCCTTATTTGGGAGTGAGGAAGTTGGTTGATACCTCATGGTTGATACAAGTCAGCACATCTCAACAGCAAGGCCTCTGACACAGGTGTTTTGGGGGCATCCAAAATGTTGGTATTCTCCTGATATTTAACAGTGCATTTATACCAGCTAACTTTTATACTTGCTCATTAATTCTTGTGATTTCCATTCCGAGATTCCGAAGAAAATGTGGTGGAGAATAATACAGGCCTTTGCCTGTATTATTAATACAATGCGGGAAACAGGCCTTTCGGCCCACCGTGTCCTCACCGACCCAGCGATCACCCCGCACGCTAGCACCATCCTACAAACAGGAATAGTGCAGGAAATTGCAGGGAAAATGCTCCCGATGTTAGGGAGAGTCTTGAACCAGGGATAACAGTTTAAAAATAAGGGGTAGGCCATTTAGGACTGAGATGAGGAAAAACATTTTCACCCAAAGAGTTGTGAATCTGTGGAATTCTCTGCCACAGAAGTCAGTGGAGGCCGATTCACTGGATGTATTCAAGAGAGAGTTGGATATAACTCTTAGGGCTAATGGAATCAAGGGATATGGGGAGAAAGCAGGTACGGGGCACTGATTTAGGATGATCGGCCATGATCATATTGAATGGCGGTGCTGGCTCGAAGGGCCGAAAGGCCTACTCCTGCGCTTACTTTCTATGTTGCTCTGTTTCTAAAGAATTTTAAGTGTTTTTTCTGAAGCCAATTAACCTACAAACCTGTACGCCTTTGGAGTGTGGGAGGAAACTGGAGCAGCCGGAGAAAACCCACGTGTAGATACGTAGACAGTACCTGTAGTCAGGATCGAACCCTGAACCTTGAGGCAGCAGCTCTACCGCTGCGGCACGGTGCATTTAAAGCAGTTGACTTTTTTAATCATCGCTTATTAATTCTGGTGATTTCCATTCCGGACAAAATTCATGAAAACATAGGGAAATGATAAGAACAGGGTTAGTATATGATGGGTGGAAGCGGGTGGTTGATGGATGGAGCAGACTCGATGGGCCGAAGGGCCTGCGCCCCCGCTATATGTCTCCACGAGTCTACATTTAACTTACAAACCTGTGTGTGGAAAATTTCCGTCTGCCATTTGAGTGAAGTCTTTAATTAAATAGCCTAAAGATTGCTTGAGAATAATGTGGGCAGCTTTCGATTTGCACACATTAGTCATCCAGCAACAAGAAACATTTTCTTACTCCGAAATGATCAACATTATATGGCCACCATGATGATTTCTTTTAAAAATAAACTGAACTAAACATTAATTTGATGTCATCCCAATTCCTCGTCCACTCCCTAAATGCTAGGGACAATTTACAGAAGCCAATTAACCTGCAAACCTGCACGTCTTTGGGATGTGGGAGGAAACCAGAGCATCTGGAGGACCAGAGGGCCTGAGCTCTAGGAGAGGTTGATCAGACTAGGACTTTATTCCTTGCAACACAGGCAGATGAGTGGTGATCCTTTAGAGGTGTAGAAAGCTCATGAAGGGTATAGACCGGGAAAAATGCAGTCTTTTACCCAGAGTTAGGGAATCGGGAATCGGGAGTCATAGGTGTCAGGTGAGAGGGAAAGGACTTAATAGGAACCGAAGCGTGGACTCGGTGGGCCGAGGGGCCTGTTTCCATGCTGTATCTCTAAATACAGGAACATACAACATAGAAACATAGCAAAATAGGTGCAGGAGTAGGCCATTCGGCCCTTCGAGCCAGCACGCCATTCGATATGATCATGGCTGATCATCTAAAATCAGGAACTCGTTCCTGATTTTTCCCCATATCCCTTGATTCCTTTTGCCCTAGGAGCTAAATCTAACTCTCTCTTGAAAACATTTACAGTAAATGAAACCAAGAGATTAAACACACGGCTTTGTGTTTAGGCCGGATATCTGGAAGCAGGGGATGCAGTATCTCGGAAGGAAACCAAACTAAACTAAACTAAACTAATCACACTGCAAACTGTAGAGCAAAATGAGTGTTGCTCTATTTTCATTTGCTTGCCACTTGCATTGTGTTTAATGCCATTCACTTCAAGAACAAATGTTGCGAGCTGAGCCGTTAACTATTCTTGCAGCTATTTAATTATCAGTTTGACTTGAAGACTTTATTTTCATCTCCTATTGCTGATTGCTGTTATTAAGGTGAAGTTTAATACCATACTTCTGGGTGTCAAAGAATGAGGTTACCCACTGGGATTGAGGACATTTCCAGCAGGGTCTTGGTCATTTCGGAGATGCAGCGTGGAAACGGGCCCTTCGGCCCACCGGGTCCGCATCGACCATCGGTCACCCTTTCACATTCGTTCTATCCTACTCGCCAGGCGGTTTCACGTAAGCCTCCTCTGGACCCTCTCCAAAGCCAGCACATCCTTCCTCAGATATGGTGCCCGAAACTGCTCACAAAACTCCTCGTTGAAGGTTACCGAATAGTGAAAGGCCTGGAAAGAGTGGATGTGGAGAGGATGTTTCCACTAGTGGGAGAGTCCAGGACCCAGAGGCCCTAGCCTCAGAATAAAAGGATGTTCCTTCAGGAAGGAGATGAGGAGGAATTTCTTTAGTCTGAGGGTGGAGAATCTGTGGAATTCTCTGCCACAGAAGGCTGTGGAGGCCAATTCACTGGATGTTTTCAAGACAGAGTTAGATTTAGCTCTTAGGGCTAACGGAATCAAGGGATATGAGGAAAAAAGCAGGAACGGGGTACTGATTTTAGATGATCAGCCATGATCACATTGAATGGCGGTGCTGGCTCAAACAGCCGAATGGCCTACTCCTGCGCCTATTTTTCTATGTTTCAATGGATATTTTTAAGATAGATAGATTCTTGATTAGTATGGATGTTCAGGAGTTATAGGGGACAAGGCAGGAGAATGGGGTTAAGAGGGAAAGATTGATAGACAATAGGTGCAGGAGTAGGCCATTCGGCCCTTCGAGCCAGGCACCGCCATTCAATGTGATCATGGCTGATCATCCACAATCAGTACCCCGTTCCTGCCTTCTCCCCATATCCTCTTTTAAAAAACAATTTATTTCTTTTTATTGGAAGCAATTGTACAAGGATAAATCGCTCGCCATCTACCATCTACCATTATACAATTATTGTACAGCTTCATTTTTTTCAAATTTTATCATAACAAACACACAATAGACAGAAAACAAAAAACACCAATTAAAGGGGGGAAGAAAAAAAAATGAGTGGGGGGCAGCCAGAATATCAATCAGAGTGCAAAATCAAAGTTCGCTCAGATGAAAGACATAGCACAGCAGCAAAATAAACAGATCAGACAATTATGCCTCTTCAAGCAAAATCAAAAATGGTTTCCGCACCTTCAAAAAATAATTTTGTAAATTCCCTTTGTTAAAACAAATCTTTTCCATCTTAGCAATAGAAAGCATTTCGTTGAGCCACCTCTTAAAACATGGGGAGAGTGGGGACTTCCAATTCAGTCATATTCTTTTTTTAGCTGCAACCATACCTGCTCTAAGAATCTGCTTCTGGTGGGAAGGAAGGGCCCTTGTATTGTCAGAGCAACCAAAAATAGCCAGATTACAATCAGGCGGAATATTTATTCGACATTGTTTGGAAAGACAGTTAAATATGTCACTCCAGAAATTACTTAATACTGGACAGTGCCAAAATAAATGAGATAGTGATCCTTCTGCAGTACCACATCTGTCACACATGGAGGAAACCGATTCAAAAATCTTGTTAAGTTTGGTTTTAGAATAATGTAGTCTATGCAAGACTTTAAATTGAATTAATCTGTATCTAGAACTAATAGAGCAACCTTCCTCCCACAGTTCATTTGACACAGGAGTGCCCAATTCTGCAGCCCAGGCCTCCCTGAGATGACCAGCTTCAACTGGTGTCGTAAAGGCAGTGACAAAGCGGGAGATCAAGTGTTTAGAGTCAGGCTGTGAGAGAAGTAGATCATAAAGAATGTGACTTTTTGGTTTGACTATGAATTCTGGGATACGCTCCTGTACAAAATGCCTGACTTGAAGGTAGCGATAGAAGTGTTGTTGAGGAAGGCGATATTTAGTTTGGAGCTGATGACTCCGCTATCTTTAAGAGCCCTATCTAGCTCTCTCTTGAAAGTATCCAGAGAACCGGCCTCCACCGCCCTCTGAGAAAGAGAATTCCACAGACTTATGACTTTCTGTGAGATAAAGTGTTTCCTCGTCTCCGTTCTCCGATCAGCCATGATTGAAGGGCGGAGCAGAGTTGATGGGCGGAGCAGCCTAATTCTGCTCCTGCCTACTTATGAACTCACGAAGTGCAGTCTGACCAGTGCCTTATGAAGCCTCACTCCCTACAATTCCATTCCCCTTCTCCACACGTCCGTCCTCTCTGCAGCCCCTCTCCCCGCCTCTCTCTGCTCCCCCCCCCACCTCAGCTTCAATATCTGTCCACTCCACTTTCCACAATTCCCACCCCTTGTCTCCACTCCCTATCCCCCAGTTCACCCCCCCCCCTCCCAACCCCCATCCTTTTTCTCACTCCATCAAATTATTTAAGAAAGAACTGCAGATGCTGGAAAAAATCGAAGGTAGAGAAAATTGCTGGAGTAACTGGAATGGATGATTTTTCCGGTCGGAACCCTTCTTCAGACTGCAGGCCGAGTAGACCTGATGGCTGAATGGTTCAATACTGCTCCTATGCCGTGTGGTCTTATGCTCGTATCTCTTCTGGACCTCTGGACCTCTAGGAAGGAACTGTAGATAGTAAACAGTAGATAGACACAAAAAGCTGTTTAAGAAAGAACTGCAGATGCTGGAAAAAAATCGAAGGTAGACAGAAATGCTGGAGAAACTCAGCGGGTGAGGCAGCATCTATGGAGCGAAGGAATAGGTGACGTTTCGGGTCGAGACCCTTCTTCAGTCTGACCTGAAACGTCACCATCAAATTATCCATTTCATTCCACCCTCTTTCTTCCAAGCTGGTTCATTTACTATAGATCAGAAATTGTACCATTATGTTATTATTACAATGTAATTAAAATTACAACTATCGCGCAAATACATTTTTTATGATTGCATGATTAATTGAGCTTAATTATCTTCATCACTCAACAGCCCTAATTATAGCGTTGGAGACATCGATAATGTGGTGGTGCATTACATTGTTCCGTTTTCAATGGTGAAAATGAACACTGCATCTAATAGCGCTCATTATATTGCACGTTTAGTTCAGTGTAGTTTAGAGATACGGCGCGGAAACAGGCCCTTCGGCCCACCGAGTCCGCGCCGACCAGCGATCCCCGCACACTACCACCATCCTACACACCACTTGGGACAGTTTACATTTATTCCAAAGCCAATTAACCTACAAACCTGCACGTCTTCGGAGTGTGGGGGGAAAACCGAAGATCTCGGAGAAAACCCACGCAGGTCACGGGGAGAACGTGCAAACTCCGTACAGACAGCACCCGTAGTCGGGATGGAACCCGGGTCTCTGGCGCTGCAAGCGCTGTAAGGCAGCAAATCGACCGCTGATAAATGATGGAAAAAAGAGCAGAATCTTTGACTTTTATTACACCAAACCTGTTAAGATGATAAACTGTCTGCACACAAACAAGCAAGGACATGTAATGTTAAAATTGTACAAGGCATTGGTGAGGCCAATTCTGGAGTATGGAGTACAATTTTGGTCGCCTAATTATAGGAAGGATGTCAACAAAATAGAGAGAGTACAGAGGAGATTTACTAGAATGTTGCCTGGGTTTCAACAACTAAGTTACAGAGAAAGGTTGAACAAGATAGGTCTTTATTCTTTGGAGCGCAGAAGGTTAAGGGGGGACTTGATAGAGGTCTTTAAAATGATGAGAGGGATAGACAGAGTTGACGTGGATAAGCTTTTCCCATTGAGAGTAGGGAAGATTCAAACAAGGGACATGACTTGAGAATTAAGGGACAGAAGTTTAGGGGGAAACATGAGGGGAACTTCTTTACTCAGAGAGTGGTGGCTGTGTGGAATGAGCTTCCAGTGAAGGTGGTGGAGGCAGGTTCGTTTTTATCATTTAAAAATAAATTGGATAGTTATATGGACGGGAAAGGAATGGAGGGTTATGGTCTGAGCGCAGGTATATGGGACTAGGGGAGAATACGTGTTCGGCACGGACTAGAAGGGTCGAGATGGCCTGTTTCCGTGCTGTAATTGTTATATGGTTATATGGTTATATGGACATAGGTCATAGATCTTATAGAGGTGTATAATATCATGAGAGGAATAGATCGGGTGGACACACAGGGTCTCTTGCCCAGAGTAGGGGAATTGAGGACCAGAGGACATAGGTTTAAGGTGAGGGGGGAAAGATT